>JBBPJJ010001180.1:0-10824 GCA_038088635.1 Veloboletus limbatus
GGTCTGCGAGCAAGGATATTAGTGGTTTCGCTTTGTCTAAGTATTGTTTGGTGAGAAGGTGGGAGTTACGCTCTTCCTCCCATAGAGGGTGGTGTCGGTTGAAGTCGCCTAGCCAGATCACGTGGTCATTCCGGTTAGGGCGTAGGACATGGGCTTGAAAGTCTAAGAAGTCGCGTAGTTGTTTCTCCGTTTCTTCTGACTTGACATCGTTGTATACGTTGATGATGGTGCAGTTTCCGAGGGTGCCACTGAATTGGACTATCACTATGTCCCTTGATGGAAATGCTATCTGCCTCCAGTTGTTGGTGTTGATCGTGGTAGTGACTAGCATGGTTGTTCTGTAGCGAGATTTCTCGTCAGTATAGCGTGTGGAGGGGAAGACAGGGTAGAAGGAGCGTGGGCAGTAGGTATTCCCAGTTTTGTATACACGCGGTTCTTGTAGCGCATACACGTTCCAGTTCTTTACGTCTGAGCCATTGAGGAGAGATTGTTGCGAAGTAAGAGATGTGTTGAGGTTTTGCTGCCAGATTCTGAGCGTGTCGATGTGGTTTGCAGTTGGTCTAGTAGCCATGTTGCTTGAAGAGGAGGTTTGTTGCTTCTTCTAGCGAGGGCGACAGGGAGTGAAAGGAGCCTTCAGGCGATGCGGGGCGGGAAGGGGGTGGGGTTGAGTCGATGCGATTGGGAGCATGTTGCGGGCCTTGTGGTTGTACGGGCGGCAATTGCTGGGGTGAGGTATTGGGACGAGGAGGAAGTGGGTGGTGGGGAGGAGGTTGGCGTCTGTTTTTCTTTTCTAGTTGGGAAGAGGGTTTACTCCTTGCAATCTGGGCGAAGTCTATAGTGGTTTGGCAAAACGTGGGTTGACTAGACTGCGGCATGGTGGAGGGAGAGCGGGTTGATTTGGAACACTGGGGGGGTTGCAGAGGGAGGAGGACTTGCGTCCATTTCGCGGTCGTGGGGTAGTATGGCATCTGGTTTTCGGGGCATTTGGAGTCTAGTAGTTCGGATCTGTGGATGAATTCTGGACAGGATCTGCTGTAGCTGGTATGGCCTGGCTTGCGACAGTTGGCATAGTAGTGGTGTCTTGGATTGGTGCAGTCGGAGGTACGGTGGGGGTCGCCGCATGTGCTGCATGTGTCAGACGTGGTCTTGCAGTTGCATGCCAAGTGTTCCCAGCCTTGACATTTGACACAGCGCAATGGTTCCTTCTTGTCCTTGCGTGGGTATAGCTTTTCCTTGTCTATGTAGATGCCGTCCTTGATGAGGTTGTTGGCGACGTCCGGAGTGTTGAATGCGAGGATGGCGAGCGCCGTAGATTGGCCGGCGGATCGTCTGTGCAGAGGTTTGATCCAGCGCGTGGAATGGAGAGAAAGCATTGGGATGCTGTTTTCTTTTTCGACGCTGCGTAAGAAGGTGGGGTTAGAAACATCATGACGGATGGGGAGGAATGGGACTATGATGGTGTGTTGTCTGTCCTTGATGTTGGCTGGGAGTCCTAACTGGGCGATGAGAAGGTCCTTCGTATGTTGTTCCCTTAACCAATTTGCTGCGGTCATAGTGGAGGTTTCGAACAGTATACTTCCACTCTTGAGCAGCATTGTGGTTTTGATGTCTACGATGGGATCGGATGCGGATCTGATTGCCTCAATAGCTGACTTGAGCGTGTTGGTAATGGTCAAGTTGGTGTCGTCGACGGTGTGGAGGGAGTGGTCTGGTTTGGATTCGAGCAGGATTTGTCTGGAGCGCACTTCCATTTTGGAGAGGGCCATCTGGATCTTTGCCGCTTCTGGATTGACGTTATTGGCGGCCTCAGCGTAGCTGGTTGGCTGGATATAGCCTGTTGCTCGTGGTGTTGAGTTGGCGTCTAGTGACTTCTTCAGGTCGTCGATAGAGCATTTGGTGTCTGATAAAGCCGATTTTATCTGGTCTAGAATGGGAGGAGTGGGGAATTGCAGCGTTCGTGAGGCTTCTGCATGTTCCTTTAGTCTCTCCGCAGCGACGTGAGTGAAGTTTTCAACTAAGCGGCGTGTGGCGTCTATGGTTGAAGCGAGTCCAATGAGATCTGTGGAGGGGAGTGACCTTTTTATATCGTCGAGAGTTTCTTGGATATCCGATATCGCTGAGGCAATCTGTTCCAGGGCCTGGGTCTGGGAAGGGGATCGCGAGGCTTGGACATGTTCGGCATGCTTCTGTATGTTTTCGGCAGTAGCGGTAGTGAGATTTTCTACAGAGCGGCGGATGTCGTCTATGGAGGCAGTGATGTCGGTGAGGTCATTGGAATGATGGGTATGGTTGTCGAGGAGAGAGTCCGCATGTTTCTTGATGGTTTCTGAGGATTCCAGTAGCGAGCCTAGGTGTGGAGTTAGCGCGACAATTACTTTGGAGGAGACGTCAGTAGCGGATTGGTCAGTATTAAGCGAGGATAGTAAGTAAGCAATGGCACTTGTAGCTTCTAAAATGGGTTTTGGGGCGTCTTTCATTTGGGTGATATGAAAGAGAGTCTGGGATAGGGTGAGGATGGTCGGGGGCTCTCCTCTCAGAACAAGGAGTTTCTTTTCAAGGAAGGAGAGGCCCATCGTATAGTCCATTACGTCGAAGGTTCCGTTAGTGAGATCTTCCTTGGGAGTAGTTCCGTTATTGGCTGAGCGGGTTCTCATCGGGAGGGTCTTGTTAACGTGGGGAGAAAAGGCCCCCGGGGTAAGGGAGTGCCTGTTGTTCCCCTGGGACATTGTGTCCTTGGATGCTAGTAGAGTTAGTGCACGTGAGTGTTACCTCTGCAAGTTGTGTTCTTGTTCCGTTTTTTCGGGGTCCTCGTGGGGGTGCCACGTGGTAAAAGGACAAGAAGCTACTTGGAGGTTGTTAGAGATGGGGTACTTATTGGTTTCCAGTCGCGTGAAAAGCATCTGGAACTTGGCGAATGTCGCCGTAGGGTTCCCTGAAGCAGCGATGGTACCGTCCATCATGGCTTTGAAGTCCACGAAGATCTGAGGAAGTCCTGGAGTCCCATAGTCGGTCTTGATCGTCTCCAGGAGAACGAATGCATGGGTTTCGGTAATATATTTTTGGAGGATGGTCGGCGAGAGGGAAAGCTGAATTGTCTCGAGAATCTTGTTGTTGTTCTCGGTCCACTTGATGAATTGTGCGATAGCCTCGCTGTCGCTGTCGGTGCCGATAACGGGGCACCGAATCGTTTTGATCCAGGAGCTGCCAGTCGCCAGAATGGCGCTCTCCATCCTTGGCCACCACGTGCTGTAATTCGCGCCGGTGAAGACCGGGATCTGGTAGTTGGTGACGGTTGACGAAGACATAGTCTAGGGTCAATGTGATTAGTGATATGAAACGTCAAGGTTTCGGGGGAAACAATGACAAGGGTTCGCCATAGGCGCTCCCAGGTTACAGCGTGTAACGCACAGCCATCATCTTCATGCCGCATCGTGAACAATTCTGGCATGTTGACCTCACCGCCGAGCGCATTGTGCATCGTGTAGAACAACACAGCAAAGTCTCTAGGCGAGTCGCTTAGCAGCTCTGGGTGCAGTGATTGCTCACGCTCCCTTCACCCTTAGCGGGGCTCATAACCTGTTTGACAACACAGAACGTGGAGGCGATTTGATTACTTACATTGTTAAGGTGTTGAGGCTAAACGGTGTTGAGGTAGACGATGGTTGTTGTTGGAGAACAAGATGTTATTAGAACTCAGACATTGAGTTCGAATCTTATATAGTGACATGTGATGTATGATTATATAAGCTACTCTAAGTAAAGAAATAGAATAGAAATAGGAGCAAAAGCAGCTGAGTAACAGCGCATTCAACATAGACAGCTCTGGCCAGCTAAGTGATGGTTTGCTGATAGTATGGCTCCTACTCTGCCCTCATCCTCACAGCCACTGGCCCCATTTCCGATTTCTATACTTCTGAAAATTTATACTTGTATCAGGATGCAGACAGCATAGTATGGAGCTAACTCACAGCAACATAATAGCATTCAAATCCAGCTTTTTACAGTATGTCTTCTCTTACTAGTCTACAATGATTTCCAGGTTCAATCTACATGGCCTGGCTTGGCCCAGCTTAGTCGGCTTAGGGCTTTCAGGCCAGGCCACAGAACCACTATCCATGGCATTGGCAGCACTTTGACTATGCAGTCCTCCAATTGATGGAAACACTAGTGGTAACCAAATGAACAACACTTACCTTTTGGCTTTCAGAGATATGAATTTGAATGGATATCATTTCTTCTCAGAGAGCTTGTAGTTATTGTATCCATGCTTCTTGAGGATACTCTGTAAAAAAAGGATATAGTTATCATTACCAACAGCAAAGAGAAGCTCCTTTGTCTTGACAGATTTTTCTTCCTTTCAAGTTGTTGTAGAGCCTTTACCTTTACCCTTTTTCTTGAGGGTCGAGTAGACAGGAAGAAATAGTAAATGTATACAGCTTCTCTGAGTCTTCCTTCCAAGTCGGAGATGGCAACGACAAGGCTACAAGTAGCTACAGTCCAGCTGCCAATATGTTCACACTCAGGTGCACACAGGATCCGCTCACAGCCACCTCAAATTCTGAACTGATTTTCCACACCGTTTTGAAAACGGCTGTAATTGACGACGGAGCTCAACGAGCTCTCCTTCGCGTATGCTTTAAACTTTTCTTCGACTTCCCACGCGCCGGAACAATATTCGACGGTGCAGTGGAGGCGGGAGGACGATCCTTTGGCGCGTTCGTGTGCGATTTGACGTTCGAGACCACGGAAGCGACGACAGAGGACGACGTCTTGCTTTCGGGAGGGTTAAAAAAGGACGTGTAGGAGTGATTCGACAGACCTCCTGAGACGCAAAACGGCGCAGAAATCGTTGGTGCCGTCGCCGATGTAAATGACACGCTCGTAGGCTATGTTGTCGGATTGACGGCGGGTGTCGAGGAAGCGGGTGAGTTCTTGGCCTGTCGCACATGCGAGTATGGTTCATGAGGTAGGCGCATCAGGAGGGAGGCACGCACCCTTGCAAATATTGACCTCACATCCGACGGTGCAGTTATGCGATGAGTCGTCGGGACCAATGCATCGAGGAAGGACGAGACGGTTTGGGTGGTTAGTGTCGGAAAAGTCGGCTGGGTTGATAATAATGGTCTCGAAGCATTCTCGGATGCCTTGATGTTTTTTTTTTTTTTCGTCGCATCAACTAAATCACATTTTCGAAGTGGATGTCACGTTACCCGCAGGATGGTGTTGATGAAAAAGGTGTTTGCGTTGGAGAGAATGAAGAGGGTGGTGTCGAGGCTGGTGGGGTGTTTGAGGAGCTGGATGCCGCGTTTCATGGCGGGGTGCTTGAGAGTGGTCCAGCGAGGACAAGGATCGATCGATGGGGAGAAGACTCACGAAAGGGATCTGGCAGAGGGCGTTTTCGATGTCTTGCCTGTATATTTGACGTTTTTCCTCTGAGAGTTCGAGTAGACAATTGGCGCTTCGAGAACAGAAAGAAGTTAAGGGTGTCAATCAAGACGATCTTGGGCAACGAAGCGGGGACACTTGATCTCACACGGGGTCCGTCCATTGTATGGTCGTCCCGGGTTCTCAAGGGCGATCTCTCATTTTTCTGCGAATGTCGGGTGCGAGGACTTCAAAGAGCCATCGATCAGAGTCTTGGTCTGCCATGGACCTGATGAACGGGTCAATTCGTTTCGTGCGAGCGCGTGAACGAGGAATGGCGACTGGCCATTCAAAGTCGAATACGACGAGCTGTTTCTTGGTCGAGGACATCGAAGTCAAAAGTCAAGCTGTGCCGTCGTCGTCAATGCCATCCATCGTTTGTACCGCAAGAGCGTCCTACAAAAAATTATCTGGCACGCTCGAACTCACAGACAGCCATCTGCAATGGACGCAGGACGGTAAAAAGGCACCTTCTGTACGCGTACCGTACCAGGACGCTTCCTGTGAGCTGAAAACCCCTCTACGCACGTCTCACTGCTCAACCGCGATCATATACTCATACACACAGCGCTTTTCTGTAGCAAAGAGGGTGCCGCTCAGGTCAGACTGAAACTCGGTCTCGTCAATGACGATGCGGGACACAACTTTACGTTCACGGCGACGCCGCAGGACGTGGCGTATTCGCAGCGGGAGGCGCTCAAGGCAGAGTTGACCAACATCATCAGTACTAGACAGCAATCTGCCTTTATTGTCGCGGCGCTGCTCTGACTGAAAAAGCCCGCATGGCTACAGCGCGGGGCATCGCAAATTTGTCGAGACACCTTGTGCCAAAAACGCGTTCGGTCAGCTTGAAGGACTTCAACCAGAGACCTTGCCAATTGCGTTATTTGTAGATCCGTGTGGGTATGCCAATGAACAGGATTTCGGAGCCTGAGTTGTAGGTGTTCTTCGCAAGTTTGCAGACACAATAGTGTATCTACTACTTGCTGTGATCTGAAATGGTGGTGCGATGTTCCGTGACATGGCGCCAACTCCTTTCGGCGGACGGGCGAGAGTGCTAGTGATGAATCTTTGAACAGCGCCGGACAGGCGAGAAGCGAGGCTACATCAAGGCCATTGCAGCCATGCTTCCTCAGACCTTGCTATTTCGGCTAGTCTCTATTTAAAGTAGGATATCGAAAACTGGGCCAAATGTTTATCAATAAGGCTTTCACAATTAGTACTGCAGACTTATGGCGGAACATCTGCACATTTATTCCCACCGCTTATTTTCCTGTCCGATCGCAGTTTATCTGTCCAATTGTGCCGCACTTTGTCCAATCGCGCCGTGCTTTTTGCAATCTGCAACCGCACTATCTCATATACAAGGTGCTGCATGATTTGTATGACATGGTTCCGTGTTAACCTTGTAATTAAACATTCGTGCGTTTCTCTGTATCCGTATTCATGCTTACTTCAAAAGTGACATGGAATATTTATTCAAATAAGTCATGGTCAGTCGGAACCCACTTGGACTCTTGGAGATCAACCAGATGGATCAGATCCTGCAGATCTCTTACAGCTGGGCCGTCAATTCAACGTCCGAGTAAATTTTTTCGAACGTGGATTCAAAAATCTTTTCAACATGCTGCTCGAATAGATTTGCAAGGAACACCATCTGGCAATGGGCAACGATGTGTTTATTGCACACAGAAGACTGTGCAAACATGGTCGCCTGCGAAGCAGATTGGCATACCGCATGGTGGAATGGAATGGGCCGTTTCCTACTTGATGGGAGAAACCCCCAACCATTCGCTGATGCTGTTAAGCGTTTTCGGGAGACACGTTTTGGTCATATGGGTGTCGGCTGCCAAAACATGATGTTCCAGGTTCTGGATCGTGGGGCCGGCTTTCAACATGCTGACCTTTTTGTTGTCGAAATTTGTAATCGACTTATGGCTGATTTTCACATTTGTGATATGTAGCTACTAGTAGAACCACTGTTACAAAGTGCAGCACCTTGTATGTGAGATGGTGTGGTTGCAGATTGCAAAAAGCGCAGCGCAATTGGACGAAGCGCGGTGGACAGATAAACTGCGATCAGACAGGAAAATAAGCGGTGGGAATAAATGTGCAGATGTTTATGGCAGAACATCTGCACATTTATTCCCACCGCTTATTTTCCTGTCCGATCGCAGTTTATCTGTCCAATTGTGCCGCACTTTGTCCAATTGTGCCACGCTTTGTCCAATTGTGCCGCGCTTTGTCCAATTGTGCCGCGCTTTGTCCAATTGCGCCGCGCTTTTTGCAATCTGCAACCGCACCATCTCACATACAAGGTGCCGCACTTCATACCATTTGCAACCACACAGAATCCATTCAAATTCACAACTGTAGGCATAAGTGATTACTAAGGGATGGTGTTAGAGAAGTGAATGAAAATCATCAAATGATGTGTAAGCCAATATGAGCACTGTGTACTTTGGACCCCATGCATTAAGTACCGGAGATGCATTAGGTGAATCTGGGAAATGACGTCTGCGAAGAAGGACATCATCTTCACTGATCTGAACAGTGGTGGGAACAGATGAGACACGAGGAGGTGTCTTTAAAAATAACAGTAAAGCACTTGCTGTGGCTATAACTGATTGTAAGTACTTATACGAGAATACCAGTAACCGAATGTACCATCCTTTCGTCTCTTGACAGCGGGTAGGGATTGTACTGGGGATTGGAGAACACGCAAGCGCTTCCCTAAGAGTAGCACATTAGTAATTATAGCTGCCATGGTAGGAGTTCCAACTGAATCAGACTCGCCTGATGGTCGAGGAGGTGTTACCAGATTTAAGTCCATACGCTTCTTTCCAGCACACTTTCCAGCATGCTTTCCGAGTCCCTTGTTGTTCAATGCAACTATGGTTGACGTGTTATCAAGGTCCAATTCAAGCATAGAGCTCGTCAGTTTGAGGTCAAGATCACTCTCACTGTTGCTGCTAGACTCGGAAAGACTAATGACCATGCCCAGCGCAGGCTGGCACTGCATGGCCTTCCTGGAAGGAGAATTATCATACATGGAGTCTGACTGTGAGCCTGAGTCAGATCCAACAATGATTGGCTCCGTATTCCATGATTCATAAACCTTGTCAGGAATGGCATTCCTGGTCACTGAAAACATCATTATTATTAAGATCAAGTGTGTAAATGGCATTGAACGACATACCAAACCACAATGAGCTGTCTCCAATGCCTGCCTTCCCACGACCCTCATTTTCGAATAGGATAGATCCATTGGGCTGCGCAACCTCAACAAGCGAAAAAGTTCCTCCATTCCGTATAAGAAGTCGCCAGTCAGGTTGAGATGATTTCAGCGATAAACGGAAGGCATGAACTACAGGCTTCCGAGCCCGCTTCTTAGCATGGGCAAGATATCTGAAGATGATCGGAAACCACTCTTCAAGCATACCGTTCACTTTCATGTGTGACCATCCAGCGTCAACAGTGATTCCTCCCTTGGAACTTCCATTCAAGTTGGTCGAACCAATAAAGCAACCGCGGTTTTTCATTGCTTGTGTCTCGCAGGCATAGGCCTTTCCATTAGGAGCCTTCAGTTGTCTTAAGCGTCCAAGACTCTAGAGAAATGCGTAAAAACAATGCTATCCCAGCTTTGCCGCTCCGTCAGTGACTGTGACAACTTACATCAATTCCAGATACCACCATTGCGACAGAGTTGACATGAAACATTGATGAGGTGTCGGAACTTGTACTAGTAGGCTGGGTTGAAGTAGCCAAGCTGCCAGTCGGCTGACGTGAACGACAGGGTTTTGCAGCAGATGTACGGACCTATGCAGTGAACTAAGCAAGGTATCAGATTCAATAGATAGTATGAAACCTTACTTTACACAGTCCCGAGGTGGTGTTGGTGGGTACAGGACCTTTTGCAAGCTTTGTATCCTCGGACCGTTTCTTAGCTCCAAATGTCGCCAAGGCCTCAGCTCGAGCGCTGCCCATGGACACATTATTAGCTCCTGGTTGTTGTCCTGTAAGGCCATTGAAAATAGCAAGAATCCGAGTATTTGACGACTTGGATGGTCCAGTTGGCAGCATTGATGGCCCAGAAGGCTGCAAAGTATTTGACGGCAAAGAAGATGGTGGGTTTGACAGTGGCAGTGGATCCAGTGGCGGATCAAATTCATTGACTGACATGTTTGCAGGCTGGGGATGCTTGCTGATACCGTGGCCACATTCCCAACAAATAGGTGGTCCATCAGCCTGTTGACAAAAGGCCTCACAGTCACATGTGCCGTTGGCTCCCCGACAGAAGGTAGATTGGTCAATATTCATACTTCCGAAGGAGAGAGTAGAAGAAAGCGAGTGAAATATGATGCGAGTCTGATGTCAACAGGCTGAGGAGGGTAGCCCGAATGTGAGCTCTATAACCAATACTTAGGCTAAATATATAGCTGAGTCAATTAGGACACCATACTAGTATGGTGGTTCAAAGTCTCCAATAACTGCGTCAAACAAACCAATGCCTGACACCAAAGGCATGCTCGTTCATACCAAATGTGATCCGCAAGTAATACATCCAATTCCTTGGTTCGCCGTTGACCTAATCGGATTGTCTCAAAGACCGGATAATGGCCTAGATCCCATTCAGCCGGCACAAGTCCAAACCCATCAGGAATGATCTTTTGATCAATTACCTCATATAACATCTTGAAAAACACCGCCTCGTCTTCGGGATTAGCAATGGGATTTCTATGTGATGGAACATACACTGCATCTTGATTTGCGTGTTGTTGCTGCTGCTGATTGGCGAGCTCAGCTACTCGGATAGTAAACGTGTCATCTTCATTACCGCTCAGGCCTACTTCTTCATCAGCTGGATGCCCGGCACCTGTTTGGTGTCCATTACGTGCATGGTACCTTCCATGAACACCATAATAGCTCTCGATGAGATCTGGGTGGATGCCAAACCGCGTTTGACCCAAGAAGCGGAGATCCTAAATTTGGTTTAGAACGTTAGTATTTTACAGTGATACCTGGATGTACCTTTGGACTCTTGTGGTTTGTATCAATACTGTCGATTGGATGACAGTTCCAGTTCAGCTGAAATTCCAGACAATCTTGCATCTGTAAAAAAGGTTTGAGGCTGTACCACAAGGCACCACTATATAGCCAATGTAGCGCTATGTAGTCGTCACGTAAATATCACACGCTATATAGACTACTGTAGTCAGCGTGGATTATCCACTTTGCTATCGGAGCTACTGTAACTCACTACCTCACTATACATGCTACCGTAGCGCTGGTGGCTTTCTGACCGACCACCCGGGTATCTCAACCAAATAAATCAATTATGTATACTACTGACAAAATTAGTCGACAACGTAAGACGGTGAAGGCGTGTCGAGGGTGATA
>JBBPJJ010001182.1:0-10808 GCA_038088635.1 Veloboletus limbatus
AAAGTAATCGTAAGCTTGATGACGAATGAAAGGTGAAACCGTAGTTTACCGTGAAGAAGTCATCAAGAAGGAAAAAGAAAGATGAAGTTAAAGCACGAAATGTACAAGAGACGGAAGAATTGTAACACAGACGAAGACGAAGACAATGAAGAAACTTCGCCAGTAACCCCAGTACAACCGCCACTTCAAACCCTAGCGCCTGCTCGACCTTCGCCTCGATCCCCCTTAGCAGCATTACCAATGGCAGCCCGACCCACCGAACTTCGACTTAACGCTCCCCAAGAGTTCGATGGGAACTACTCCGATTATATGGGATGGTATAACAACGTGGTGTTCTACCTTAGCACCAACTCCGAAATTTACAACAACGATGCAAAACAAATCGCCTTCGCTTTGTCATACATGAACAAGGGATCAGCCAAGAGTTGGGCAGCTACATTCCGAGATAGCTGCATACAGAATGATGGCACTCTTAACATGGGTACATGGGCTTCCTTCACCGCCAAGCTCAACAAGGCGTTCAAACATCATGACGTCGTCAACCAAGCCATCGGTTGGCTTTCTACAAAGAAGATGATCTTGAACAAAGGTGTGTTCACCCCTTCTCTCAGTCTCTACACCACCGAGTTTCAGACCAACACTGCACGCGCCGGTATCACTGACCACAACGTCTTGATCGGCTACTACTCCGCCGGAATCCCCTCCAACCTTATGATGCGCATTATGACTATGGACCCAGTACCTGACTCAATTGACAAATGGTACGAAAAAGCAGCATCCTTTAATGCAGCCTGGGACAGAGTTAGAGAAATCAAAGCGCGTACCTCCCCTACCTCCGCTCCAGTCTCACGCCCGTTTTCTTTCCCTCGCAAAGATCCGAATGCCATGGAAGTCGATGCAACTACTGTCTCTAGACCACCCAGGCTCACGCCAGAATCTCGTAAAGAATGTCAAGAACGAGGGCTGTGTTTCAAATGTTGTCTTCCCGGTCACTCGGCCAATAAGTGCAAAACCCGTTTCGTCAATACCAAAGCAACTTGGAGAGAAAAGATGCAAGAAGACGTTGATGTAGTTGTGAAAAGAACCAACGAAGAAGAGACGGGAGAAATCCCGGACTTGATGGAATGTGACGACGAAGATGACGAGATCCTCGTCAACAAAGTCCAGTCTTTTTGAAAGGAGAGTCTGTAACGATGTCAGCCTCTCCCTCCCCTTCCCATAAGTACTCGCCAGTACAATCTAAATCCACGAAATCATTATTCATCACCGCTACGCTATCAATCCCAGCGAGTACCAAGAAAACCGTCGTCACCACTGCCCTTGTAGACTCGGGAGCACATATTAATTCCCTCGATTGGGGGTTCGTTCGAAAGAACACAATCCCTTGCACCCGATTACAAAAACCGATCCCTGTCAAAAACGTAGACGGATCCCTGAACGTCAAAGGGACAATTCATTTAACTGCCGATCTCTATGTCACAATCGGCAGCACTACCACCAAAGTCCTCTTCCACGTTATGGGATGCGGAAATGATCGCATCATCCTAGGCTTCCCATGGCTTCAAAAAGAAGATCCTGTAATCGACTGGAAAAGAAACCACCTATTACTCCGACCCGACACCGATCAATCTGACGACCTAACTAAAGAGATCAGAGAACAAACACAAAAGAGTAGGAACGCCCCAGGATACTATAAAACCGAACCCCATCCAGTACGACATGCCGCGATAACCTATGATTTCGACAAAAAGCTTTATGACTACCTCGAAACGAACAACGAGGACTTTCTCCAACCCGAAGATTTCACCAAGAAAGCAGTGACATCCTATTGCATCAATCGCGTCATCAAAGGAGATCAACGTTATTTGACCCCACAATGCGTAACGGCCGCCATGGTAAAGGCTTACACGACGTCGACAGATCTAGCCATACAAAGTCTAGCACATAAACCAAAGGTAACCCTCCCGTCGGCATACCAAGACTATCAACAGGTGTTTTCCGAAGTAGCAGCTGGGACCTTACCACCGACCCGACCATACGACCATGCAATAAACCTAAAGGACTCCTTCTCACCAAAAATCGGTAAACTTTACCCGTTATCCGCTGACGAAACCAAAGCAGCCGACGACTTTATGATGAACACCTCAAATCTGGTAAGATCCGTCCCTCAAACTCCCCACAGGCCTCGCCATTCTTCTTTGTCAAAAAGAAGGATGGTAAACTCCGTCCTTGCCAAGACTATCTCTATCTGAATGACCACACTGTCTGAGATGCGTACCCGCTACCGCTCATCACTGACCTAATCGACAAACTCAAAACGGCGAAACATTTCACCAAGTTTGACGTACGATGGGGGTATAACAATGTCCGGATCAAGGACGGAGACCAATGGAAAGCAGCGTTTATCACGCATCATGGCCTCTTTGAGCCCACAGTTATGTTCTTTGGCATGACGAATTCCCCTGCCACCTTTCAAAGGTTCATGAACGACTCATTCCGGGATATGATCGCTGAAGGATGGTTGGTTATCTATATGGACGACCTACTGATTTACTCCCCAGACGAGGAAACTCACGAACGTAATACTAAACGCGTTCTCCAGCGAATGGCCGATCTTGACCTACACCTCAAATTAGAAAAATGCGTCTTCGACACCACTGAAGTTGAATATCTTGGAATGATAGTCAAACCCGGTCAGTTGGCCATGGATCCCGTCAAACTTGATGGAATCTCTACCTGGAAAACACCAACCACTCTAAAGGAAGTCCGTTCCTTCCTTGGTTTTGCTAATTTCTATCGTCGGTTTATCCGCGACTATTCCACTCTTGCTCGACCCCTTATTGACCTCACTAAGAAAACGGTCCCATGGGCTTGGACCCAAACCTGTCAAGCTGCCTTTGACTCCCTCAAAACGGCCTTTCTGACGAAACCTGTTCTCCAACTCCCCGACGTCTCTAAACCCTTCGCTATTGCCACCGACGCGTCCAAATGGGCAACCGGCGGCATTCTTCTACAAACTGATATAAATGGGGATTGGCATCCTTGTTCCTATCTGTCCCAATCTTTCGCACCTGCGGAACGAAATTACGACATCCATGACTGCGAACTTCTTGCCATCCTACGTGCCTTACGCGCCTGGCGTCATTATCTTATTGGTTCTCCTAACCCCATTCGGGTCTTTACTGACCATAAAAATCTTACTTATTTTCGCCAGGCTCAACTGCTCAATCATCGTCAGGCTCGTTGGTTATTAGATCTTCAGGACTTTGACCTTCACATCGATCACGTTCCCGGCAAACTCCTTGTGGGACCTGACGCTCTCTCCCGCCACCCCGACCATGTTTCCGCCAACGACACCTCCGATAATGCGGATGTCACTCTTCTTCCTGATTCTCTCTTCATTAATCTCATTGACACTACTCTTGATCGTCAGATCCGTCAGGCTTCCACTTCCGACCCTGTCGTCCTCGACTGGCTCCACCCCCGGCCCTTACCCGGTTCTTCTGCCACTCGTCACCCGTCTGACTGGTCCTTTGACGATGGCAAGCTGTTTTATCAGGGGCGCGTCTACATTCCCTGTGATGATGCCCTCCGGCGCTCCGTTGTGTCCGGGTGCCACGATCATGGAACGGCAGGACACCCGGGGTACCTGAAGACCCGCCAGCTCGTCGCTGCGGCCTACTGGTGGCCTGGCTTGGCGTCGTTTGTCCGTCGTTATGTCGATGGGTGTGCCGTTTGCCAGCGGAACAAAGTCAACACTCATCCCTCCACGCCTCCACTTATGCCCATCCGTTCTGCGTGCACGCACCCTTTTCAACAGGTCTCGTGTGACATGATCACCGGTCTCCCCTCTTCCTCTGGTTTTGACGCCCTCTTGGTCGTGGTCGACCATGGCCTTACGAAGGGGGTAATTCTCTGTCCAACTACCGCCACCGTTACGGCTGAAGGAATTGCCTCGTTATTTTTTACCCACGTTTTCACCCGGTTTGGTCTGTACGAAAAGATTATCTCTGACCGTGGCCCCCAGTTCGCCTCTTCCTTCGCCAAGGAATTAGGGCGACTCCTCGGATATGAACTCGCCATTTCCACTGCGTATCACCCACAAACCGATGGAGAAATGGAACGTGTAAATCAAGAAATAGAAACGTATTTACGGATCTTCTGTGGGAACGAACCAACAACCTGGGCCAATCACATTACCATGGCAGAATTCGCGCACAACCACCGCCCCCATTCGGTTACTGGAAAATCGCCCTTCTTTCTCATGATGGGCTTCGAACCCCAAGCCCTACCCACGGTTATTCCATCATCAACTCTTCCAGCCGTAAATCAACGCATGTCACTCCTCACAGCAGCACGAAATGAAGCCCTCGCTGCTCATGAACTCGCTAGGCAAACCATGGCAGCAAGATCCAAACAGCGGTTTACCCCATTCAAAATAGGAGAAAAGGTTTGGTTAGAAGCAAGGAATTTAAAATGCCTCGTAGCAAACCCCAAGTTCGCCGCAAAGCGGGAAGGGCCGTTCGTTATCACAAAAATCCTCTCACCTATTACATATCAACTGCGTCTGCCACAGACTTGGAAGATCCATCCGGTATTCCACGCTTCCCTTCTTTCCCCTTACCGTGAGAATGACACTTATGGAACGAACTTCGCACAACCACCACCGGACCTAGTAGAAGGCAAAGAAGAATACGAAATCGAGAAGATCCGACACCATCGTGGGTCCGCAGCCCATCGCTCTTTCCTAATCTGATGGAAAGGGTACATGGCCGAAGAAGACTCGTGGGTTCCCGAGCGGAACTTGAAACATTCCGCAGCACTACTAAAGGACTATAAAAAACGTCACAAGCTTTGAAACTCCCCATTTCTTCTTCCCTCTCCGATTTTTATGTTTGACTTCGTTCCAAAAGAAAAACTTTCACACTTCATATTTCGCTTTCGCTACAAGGTCCCCAGTTCCCATTCATTGCAACACTCTTATTTCTGCAAATACGATTACTGTCCCTTTCACCATACTTTTTAATTTTCTCTTCTCCCCTCCTCCTTCATCATGGGTTTAACCTACACCGTCCGTTCCGTTTCCCCCATCCCGGAGTTGGTCGACGAGGCCTCCTCTTCAAATTCCTTCACCAGCGCACCAGAACCAATTCGCCTTCGTCTCGCTGACGACTCGAGCGACCATAGCGACTCCGCCTCCGTAACAGCAGAAGCAGGGTGGGGAGAGCATCCCGATGACGCCTGGCAGGTGGCGAGACCTGCATTAGATACGCCAGACCCTTTTGCTCTTCCCTCCATTAGTTCTCACCCACCGATTCTGTCAGTTCTTCTCCCACCAGCGTCTCACCGTCTCCGAACCGATTCACCAGATGACACATATGCCCAGGTGCTACTCCACCGCATCACGGACTCCCGTCTAGCCATCCCAGCCACCAGTCACCTTGACTATGGCTCCCCCCTTCTCGCCCTATACAAAGCCTTCCTCGAAACCGAACGCATGGACCTCTTGGTCCGCAACAACTCTACCAACCCAGACGCCCACATGACCCTCGTCGTGGGAGTTCTACGACATATCCGGGATCACCTACGTGGCGCGCTCGTCACAATGGGATATCAGCTCCACTTTGGCGAATTTCTCGCCGACGTCGAATGGTACACCCAGGAGTTAACTCTTGCGCAAGGACTCCAACCTCCCCCCTACTCATCTCTTTCGATCCCGAGCGCTTCCTCCTCTCCTCTCGATCCAGCCATCGAAGCGTCGCTCGCTCATACCGATGCTTGGCTTGACGGTTTGGATGGACGGCTTATCCTGCCTCCCAATCATCCCCGCTACTCGGAGGCGTGTTTCGAATGCCATCGCCTGGGTCATCGTCGCGCTCGATGTCCGCAGTACCAATGCCCATTGTGTCTCGGGACATGCACAGGTTCGTTGTCCAAGCCGGCCACGACCACGACCTCCCCGTCGCCCCACCTCTTCCTCCTCATCGGGGTCATCCCTCACTCAACAATCTCTTTCGGGCTCTGGCTCTTTCCCTCGTCCTTCACAACGCTCCTCCGCTCCTCGCCGCCGTCGTACCGTCTCCCCTATCTCTCCCCTTCCGGACAACGACACACATGTCGATGACGTCTGGGACGACGTTGCCTATGCCAACGTCACGGGGTCCCCCGGTGCTTTTGCCTTGGATCTCTAGGTCACCTCCACGACGCATGTGTCTTTCAAGACCTGGTTCTCGTCGGCGACTCGAGGCGTAGTGGGGGGGTAATGTTACGACTCTCCTTCGTATGTACGATTATTACTCTTATTTCATTTCTCTCGCTCTCTCTCTCTCTCTCTTTCTTCTTGATGACTTCTTCACGGTAAACTACGGTTTCACCTTTCATTCGTCATCAAGCTTACGTTCCCTTCCCTTCTTTCTGATTCTTCGGACTTCTATGACTGACTCACTAACTGAGTCATACCAAGTCATACCGAATCATACCGAGTCATACTTACTCATCTTTCTTTACTCTTCAACAGAGTTCTTTCCGTTTCCATCGCATTCTGCGATGTTCTTTTATCTATCGTTTTACTTTCTTTTTCCTTTCATGGCCTTGGTCCGTGCTAGCTTCCCAAACGTATATAAACCATACTAGCACGACTTGTATAACTTAACTTTGAGCTCCGCAATTCTATGCTTAGTCTTGCCTCTCAGTTCATCGCCTTCGGTCCCCGACCCTTCAGTCCCAGTAAGGCCTCTCTATAACGAAGCCTTCCTCAAGTCCCAGTCCTCGTCCTAGTCGGAACTCTAGTCCTCGTCCTAGTCCTAGTTCCCTTGCGGCTACGTGTGAACCTACCCGGTCCACACGTAACAACAAGTTGGCTGGGCAAGACTAAGCGTAGTATTGTGGAGCTCAAAGTTAGAGAATACAGGTCATGCTAGTATGGTTTATATACTTGTGAGAAGCGAGCACGGACCAAGACTATAAAAGGAAAAAGGATAAAGAAGGATAGATACAAAGAACAGTATAGAATGTGATGGAAATGGAAAGAACCCTGTTGAAGGGCGGACATTAACGAGGCTATGTATGACTCAGCTGGTGAGTCAGCTACAGAAGGCCGAGGAATCGGAGCGAAGGAAAGTAATTGTAATCTTGATGATGAATGAAAAGTGAACCCGTGGGTTACCGTGAAGGAGTCATCAAGGTGAAAAGTAACAAAGAGATAAGGCAAAAGAATGAAATGTAACACATCCTTCAAGGTTGGTGGGATCGATTGATCTGGATTCTGCAATTCACCATCAACCACTTTAATGGCCCTGTAACTTACACTTCTGAGGGATTCCTAAAGCGTAATCTTGATTCACTGAACCCTGATTTCATTTCACTTCTCTGTGGCTCTAGCATCAGTTCTATGGACAGCACAGAAGGGGCTGGATCAATTAATCCATTTGGTAAGGGTCTTTTCTCTGGCCAAGCTATCATGACCCAGGCACACCCCAAAAATGAGGATACTATGGTTTCCACACAGCAGACAGTCAAACCTGTGCATGCCCCATCAAGACATTGTAAGGGTACCATCAAGTGCATGCCAATGCTCCGTGAAGATGGTGGTGTCGACGAACAAGACTGAGAGAAGGATGATGCACCAAACTCTTCCTCAAGTCCAATGCCATGTGTAGCTGGTGAGTTCAGAGCTGCTCTTGATACCTTGATTGAGACACCCTCGGAGACACAGTGTTGGTTCATCTTCTGCATAAATCCCAATGACTCGCAATTACACAATCAGCTAGAAGAATGGAGTGTAAGAAACTTCCTGGGCCTGCAGGAGACTGAGATGGTTTTTGGGCAATGCAAGGTAATTTTCATATGCCTGTTTGTCGCCAGCTACTAAAATTCTCATTATTTTACTCATTTTCTAGGTCTTCTTGTCTCAGGCTGCGTTTCATTCTCTAGAGGACTGTATTCATGCTCTTGATGTAGAAGAGCAGAAATGGAATCACCTCTGCAATGCAAGGCAGAAGCAGGCATTGATGTCTGTTCAATAGGTGACCCATACGCTCCCTATGCCTCTTGAGCACTCCCCCCAGATGACTACACAGATCCATTCAACCAAGTGTCTTTCCAGGCACACGACCTACTTGTAACCAGTGCCTCCTCATTCCAACGTGCATGGCACAGAAGGGGCTGGACCAATTGATCCATTTGTTAAGGGTCTTTTCTATAAGGATACCGCCATCTCTAGGCATTGTCAATAAACCAGATAGTACATACATTTCATGTACCAGATCAAGTAGTAAGGACTTGTAAATATGTGCAGTCAGAGGGTGCAACTTGAAGTATGTGAGAATCAAACGTAACATCACAGCATGTTGGAACTTGAGGCGAGTAATGACTCCAAGTTCATCAAGAATCCAAACCCACCCATCCACCACCAACATGTCTATTCCTCAAGAACGACATCCAGAGTATTACTTCAGTGATGGAACAGTCGTCTTTCTGGTATGTTTTTTTTAATGTACTGGAGAGTGCCACATATGATATAATGACCGTTGACTTGAACAGATCCCAGAACAAACCTGGCACACACTCTACAGGCTCTATCCCAGCCTTCTCGCACTGTGGTCATCAATCCTCAAGTCACTACTTTCAATTCCTCAGGCTTGCCAGCAAGGCGAGAAGAGCAGGGAGGGTATATGTGATGAGAACCCTATCATCCTAGATAGGATTGTTTGTCATGAGTTTGATTATCTTCTAACATTTTTGTCTGGTGGGTATGCAGGTAGTTCATAACAAATTGTTATATCATCTGACATGTTTCTGTTGCTCTAGCTATGCTGGCGAGCAGCACTGCAAGGAATTTCTGGTCGCCGTCCTCAAGTTATTGGCCTTTTTTGAAATTACTCATGGTTTCCAGTATGCTATTGCCAAACTTGGCTGTCTATTGCCCTTCAATTCTCCCCTCAAACTTCAGCTTGGATGCCAGTATCATGTTGACCAATGGGTTGAGCCCACATTTCAGGATTTACTGTCTCGGCCGCTCTCATCGATTTCTCACCATGAAGCCTACCATATGGGACTTGACTATTTCTATGTACTTACTCACACAAAGGCACTAATCAAGGAGAAATATCAGGCCATTGCATATATAGAACCGAAGCCAGTACAGCCAGATGTCTGCAAGACGTTGGCTCAATGCATGAACATCTGAAAAGAGGAATGGTGGAACAGTGTTGCACAACACCTTCTTCATCCAGAAGCTCCTTGTCATAGACCTTAGTGTTGTTGTAGCTCAGCTTTTGTATTTTTCAGCTTATTCCATTTAGTGAATTTATTATACAGTATTGAGATATATCATCAGTATATAAAATATAGTTTGAAATGGCCTTTATAAATTTGTTCAAGACACCCTAATCTAGTAATCTGACCGCTTTCAAGATATTGCCCTAGCTTGTAATTTGGCTTAGCTTTTGTGACAATAGCTTTTTTCAAATAACTCAAAAATGGTCAGATCAATAGTAGTCAAAGAAATTTCCTCTATTAACAACACCTCAAAATTGCATTATTAAATTGACAACATATATATTAACCAAGTAGAAGATAAGATAAAAAATTCCAAAGCTGAGCTGCAACAACATAACTCGTGGTGAAGAGATTTTGACATTACTCGACAAGGTCAAGATACCAGGTATTTGCATCAATTACAAAGAGGCAATGGTGTCGAAACTGAAGCAGTCAGATACCCTACAGTATGAGACTTCATTGAAAGACATTGCTTTGCTAGAGGTAATGGAGTTACAGACAGATGACCACATTTGGGTGTCATTTAGGCAACTATCTGCTACTGTTGAGTAACTTGTCTGATAGACTACATATGGTCCAATGCTAACTACTTTGCGAGCTCCTGTAAGCTTGTTGCGTGCTCGAAATAAAGTGTTGCGCACTCGAAATAAAGTGTTGTGCGCTCGAAATAAAGTGGTGCATGCTCGGAATAAAGTGTTGCATGCACCCTGCTGGGATTGCACAGGTTATGGCACAAATGTTCCATTTGTTTATGCAGTATGATATGTGGACATGATGAGCTATACTGATATATGGAAAATACTGGATGAATCAATCGTGAGGGAGATGCATAAGAGAATGAGAATCCATGAGCTAGATTCGTGGTGTGTGTAGGGAAGGTCAGTCTGGTGACTTATTGCCTACAGAACAGTGGAATCACATGATTGGATATTGAAGAGCTAAGGTAGCAATCGAGATCACGTGATCTGGGTTTAGAGACCCAAGACTGGGCAAAGGACTGGAGGAGTCGTTTAGGATTGAGAGACCAAACTTCTGAGCACTTGATCGGTTCGAAACACACCAAGGAAGAGCCACCGGAAGATCAAAGGGGTGGAAAGGGATGGGTATGAAGGGACCACAAACAAGTGCAGCTTACTATACTAGGA
Source organism: Veloboletus limbatus (assembly GCA_038088635.1). Lineage (NCBI taxonomy): Eukaryota > Fungi > Basidiomycota > Agaricomycetes > Boletales > Boletaceae > Veloboletus > Veloboletus limbatus. The sequence continues at coordinate 10,425 of JBBPJJ010001182.1, forward strand.
CCCAGCCTGCGACCTAGCCACACACCGAAGCTGCGCAATGGGGAAAAGGAGAGAAAGTTGTAACATGGTGGAAGGAAATGTGAAAAGGTTACACTGACCAACAACACCGTTGCAATAACTAACCTTGATGCAGTGCGCGAAGCGCACTGCAAGCACCTGTGGGAATGTCGCTTAGGTTTAGTCACACGAAATATAGTGCTTACTATTGGCTACAAATCACTCCCCAGGGTCATGTGACCTCCCTCTGATGGTTGTGGAGATATTGCCAATTTAAGTCAGTTATGTCATTGCAACAGTTTTGTTGCTGGTATAAAGGTTATCATAATCTAGTATGAAGTGTATCCTCCTTTGGCTTTGATGACCTCTTGAACCCTCCTGGGCATG
>JBBPJJ010001183.1:0-10807 GCA_038088635.1 Veloboletus limbatus
GGAAGAAAAGGAGGCGGACTCAATAGTGAGTCAGAGACAAGGGCGATGACTCATGTTGAGTGAGTCAATGGGAGCCGGAAAGGCGAGGGCGGTATAGGAGAGCTCGGGTTAGGCCGAGGGGATGCACAAGGAGGGAACGAGGCGTGCATGAGGCGGAGATCGAGAGACGGGGATCTAGGAGTGACCATAAGGTCCGAGAGAACAGGGAAGGACCATAGGTATGGTCCGGACACGAGGACAAGGAAAGGACCGAGGATAAGGAAAGGACCGAGGATAAGGATGACTCGAGTAAGCACGAGGGGAACTCGTGGTGTGAGGCTGTGAAAGGAAGCCGCAGCAAGGCGATGCTGGAATGGAAGCCGCAGCAAGATAATGCTAAAGGGGAGCCTCGAGGTGAGCACGTGATGATCACGAGGCGTGCTTATGGAACGAGTCGGAATGAGCGGAGGAAGGCTGTACTCAGCGGGTACAGCACGAGGAGCGCGAGGAGGATCCAAAGGAGTATGCCGAGGGCGACGTTGTAGACCGAAGTTAGGGGTTCCCGTAAAAGGAGTAAGAATAGGGGAAATCGTAACAATCTACTGTCAACATGGAAAGGGTTTTTGAGCTCACTGTAGGATACAAGATAGATATCTGATTAAGGATACAGATAGGAGTAAATATGTTTTCAACAATGGGATACAATGATTGGTGATCTCATGGGTGAGGAGAGCATTGAGTGGATCAGTAGTGTGAGGATGTTTTGTGATCAAGATGTCCACCCCTCACTCTTGTATGACTTTGGACCAAGGGATATGGAAAGACATGAAGAGTATGGAGTTGGAGAGAGATTGAATTGTAAGATGGAGAACGGGGTGCGAGACTTGTATATCTGAAAGAAAATCTTTTTCTGAGTGAAGAATAAGTCTGCCAAGTCTGCAACATGACCAAAAAGTGACCTGTGTGACAGCTGATATCACAAAGTCCAAAGGAGAGGAAGAATCCAAGGCCTTTACCAGAAGAGTAAGAGCTTCAATGGTGACTGGAGGTCACTTGGCATGACAAGATGTTGTCTTATGCCTACTCCAAATTGGGCCAAACTGACACAATAATAATAGATTGGCATACTAGGAGACTACTCCCAGTGTCACAGTCAGGACAGAGCTGGGCACACAGGGCCAGGCTAGACATAGCATCAGCAAAGTAGCCCTTAACTGGCTAGACTATGACAGTACTGTTTCAGTTTGACAGCTCTTCTAGTAAGGTTCCCAACTGTCTAGTGCTGTCCAGCTGTTACAGACTGTGATAGACTATGACAGATTATAACAGTCTGAAAAAATGTATCTTTATATATATTTCATATATTGTAATTACATAAGCATAACTACCAACAACTAAATACCTACATTGTAATCAATAGTATACTAAATCAATGACAGTTGTTAGCAAGGATCATAGAGTACTAATAATGCTGACTTAGCAATAGTATATTAGTATGCATTTAATGCAAAGAGTAAAAGGTTAGCAAGTATATAGGTATATTGATATCGATGACTTGGCTGGTTTATATAAAATTCAAACTCAGTTATAAAAAATACAAATTTTGTTGAAATATGGGAAAACAGACACAACACAAATTTGACAAAGTATTCTGACTACACTTTTACTACACTTTTGTGCGCTTTTTTTACTACACTTTTACTACACTTTGATACACTTTTATCCTTTCTCTCTACCTCATCATTTCCTTTCCCTTCTTTATCATTTCCCATCACTCTCTTTTTCCCCTTATTATTTTCTATTATTTTCTATTATTCCCTTCTCATTCCTTATCATCTCCTATCATCCCCATTATCTTCTATCCTCCTTCCCCTTCCTCATCATCCTCTTTTCCTAAGTTTCCATTATTTCTCATTACATCCTCCATCACTCTAGAACCAACATATAACAGATTGAAGACAGCATGTGATAGACTAGAGCCAGCATATGACAAACTGAGATTAGACTCAATCTAGTGTATGACAAATGCTCTAAGCTTAGCTAATCAAGAAGCAGAAGTTGACAGACTTTGACAACCTATCCCAGAATAGAACAGTGTGTATCTCAACTAGACAGTCTAGACTACACTGGGATGCTAGTTTGCTGATGTGAGTACTTACTATTCAATAGCTCTATCTTAGCTGTTGGATTTGATCACTCTACTAGTACTGTATTTGTTGTCATGTACCAGCTTGTAATGTCACCATCATGCATTCCTGTCTACAATGTTGTGTGATATCTTAAGTAGTAGCATAAGTGATCAGGCAAAGGCATGTCTGTTGCAATGGCATTCTTCCTTTGCAGGGAGATGGGAAGAGCGATGCAGACAGATCTTACATACCTTGGAAGATGTGGTGACAGTTGAGAGTCAAGAGTGATTGTAAGTCAGCTAAATATTATTTGTACTCAGACGCTGCTTATATTGTGTACAAGCAGGTACCTTACTAAGCTTATTACTAAGTGTATGATAGGGGTAAGGTAAAGTACGATACATTTTCAACACTCCCCCTTGCTTGGTGTACATAGTAGAGTAAGCACCGAAAGAAGTGAACGTAGTGGATTTAAATGCTGTTGAAGAAAATGAGGCCAAGCTGTGAGTGGAACTTCTCAAATGTGATGTGAATGATGTTCTTGGTGAATGTATCCACTGGGTTGTCAGTTCTGGGGATATAAAGTAGCTCAACATCCTTGGTATTCATTACTGCATCCCAAACAAAATGATACCGGATCTGGATGTGCTTTGACCATTTCTCAGTAATGGGGTTTTGTGTGATAAACAGCGACCCCTGATTGTCGTCACAGATGGGAATCGGGCCAAGGTTAAAACTGAGTTCCTTCATCATCTGGTAGATCCAGACAGCTTGGCAAGTACAATTGCTTAGAGCCATGTATTTCACCTCAGTGAATGATAGGGCAGTGGTTTTTTGTAAGTGTGAATTCCACAAAAACACACAGTTCACCAATTTCATATAGTACCCAGTTTGGGAATGGCAGGTGAGATGATCTTGACCCCAATCGGAGTTGGTGCAGGCATAGAGTTCCTTGTCCAGGGAGCCATCATACACGAGCACATAGCTTCATATGCCGACAAGGTACCAACAGATATGCAGGGCCTTATCAAGATAGGCTTGTGACGGATTCACAGATGCATGGGCAAGGGTGTTAATCACATGCATGATATTGGGTTGAGTGCCAATCATAAGATAGAGTAACGAGCCGATGACGTGCTGAAAGCGTGTCTGCAATGCAGGGTTAATAGGGGCATTGTTCTTCTCTAGATAGTAGCCAGGAGGGAGTGGCATGTAGGTAGGCCTAGCGTTTGCCATGCCACAACATTCAAGAACTTTAGCAAGGTATTCTTGTTGGTCTAGGAGTATTTTCCGACCATCTCGCTTGATTGCCATTCAAAGGAATTCACGAGGTTCCCCGAGATCACAACAATCCCACTTCTTCATGAATGCGGTCTTGAGCTTATCTACTAAAGCTCGGTCTGGTCCGCAAAAGAGGGCATCATCAACATAGATGATGGTGAGCATCAATGTCTTACCAACTCGATAGACAAATAGTCCAGCATCAGAGTGCAGGTGGGTAAATCCCAGCTCCTTCATAGACTTATCCAGTGTTTTCCACCAGACGAGCCCAGCTTGTTTCAAGCTATAGATTGCATGCAAGAGTCGTAGGACCTTGCCTTTGAGATGAGGGGGCAGGAAACCCTCAGGAAACTCCATGTAGAGTTCCTCTTCCAGTTTGCCATAGAGATAGGTGGAGCGTATGTCTAGTCCAGTAATATACCATGACTCAAGCGCAGTGAGCATGAGCATGCATCAGACGGTTTCAAATTGTACTACTGGGGAAAAGATCTGATCAAAACTGATGCCCTCCACTTGGGAGAACCTTTTGGCGACTAATCTGGCACATTTACGGCCATCAGGTTTAACATTGAAAACCCATCAGTTTTTAATCACCTTATGGTGAGCAGGGCAATCAACAGTCTGATAGACCTTTCAGTCTTTAAGCATTTGAAGCTTGGTCTCACAAGCCTTATGCTAGAGGGATTGTTCATCCGATGGCAGCTTAAGGATACCATAGTATGACCATTCGCAATAATTTACTGATGTGTGGTGGTGATCGTCCATAGGGATGGCGCAATCAAGTAAGAATTTGGCCAGCTCATCTCTCCCTGCCTGAGCTAAGCATTCGACAAGCTCCTCGGAGTTGGCGTCATTGGACTCCACAGAGGGTTCACCTGGAGCATCGACAGAGGGATCAGAGGAGGCGGAGGGACCCGGCTGGACAATTTCATGCCAGTGGGTGTCACACACAATCTCCTTGAGCTGTTGTAAAGGGTGGCATTGTTCGCTATAGATGTTGCCCGGCCTGACAGGCAGGTGGTGTTGGTGCTCACTGCAATGAGGAGCGGGGGGCACAGCCAGAGGAGGATGAGGCACATGAGGAGGAGTAACCAGTGCAGGCTCCACAAGAGGCAGATGCTCACCTGAAGGAGATGCAGGCACAACTGGTACAGGACAAGGATGAGAGTGAAGGGTAGCCACATCATCGTTATCATCAGAAGGAATGGAACTGGGATCAACATCTGGGTTATCCTCATGCTGATGTAAAGGCAAACGGTGAGATACTGGACCTGAAGGTCTCATGTGCTCACAATTGGGGAAATAATGCTCATCAAAGATGGCATGTGCAGCAGTGAAAGGAGCAGTGTTACTTCGTATGAAAAGGTAGTTCCAGTCGCTGCCTGGAGCTACACCAACGTATGTCATCATCTCAGATTTAGGGGTGAGTTTACCCTTTTGGGTTTCATTGGAAATGTGTACATAGGCACCACACCTGAAAACTTGAATATGAGAGATGGCAGGCTTTTGCCCATGAAGCAGCTCATAGGGGGTTTTCCACTGGAGACGAGCATTTGGGGTGCAGTTGTAAACATGAGCCACATGCTCGAGGGCAAATTGCCAGAAGGAAGGGGGTAGGCAGGTGTCAGGGTGCATAGCCTGAGCCTTGTCCACCAGTGTGCATATGAAATGCTCTGCACGTCCATTCTGCTGGTGAGCATAAAGAGTGGACTGGTGAATGTGGACACCATTATCCCACAGGAATTCAGTGAATGCCTTGGAGGTGAATTCTCTCCCTGCATCAGAGCACCAATGTTTAATGTTGGCGTTGAATTGAGTTCGTACATAGGCGAAGAACTGCTTGGTGACTTGAAGAGCCTGATCTTTCGTTGCAAGGCAGGAAACCCAGCCCAATGACATGTAGTCATTGTAAAACACGGCAGCATAGCACTTCTTCATGTAGCTGGTAACCTCAAACAATTTGAGATCACAGTGGATCAACTCAAAGGGAGTGGTAGCCCATATCTTGCTATGAGGAAAAGAATGGTTGGGCTGTTTGCCCAATTGACAACTGCGACATAAGTTGGGCTGTTCCGGAATAGAGATATCTGGACAATTGAACATGTGACGCTTTGTAGCCCAGAGGACTTCTTTCGAAGCATGCCCGAGTCAGTGGTGCAGCAGGTCATAGTCGACTGCAACCAGAGTGAGAGTGTGCACATTGCACATAGAAGGGGTGGATATTCAATACATGGTGTCACCTGGATGGGTATGGAAGGATAGGAAATTCGTGTTGGAGCAAGTGTCATGGAAATGGATAGTGTTCTCATCCTGTTGGATTCAGATGCACTTGTTATGCAGGTCGGTGCCCATGGAAATAAGCTTCATGGTGCATCTGGGCATGTACAGTTAGTATTGTTACAGCTCAGCTTTTGCATTTTTCAGCTTATTTCATTTAGTGCATTTATTATGCATTATTGAGATAAATTATTAGTATATGAAATGTAGTTTGAAATGCCCTCTATAGGTTTGCCTAAGGCACTTTAAGCTAATAATCTGGTCACTTTCAAGATTTTGCCTTAACTTTACTTTTGGCTTAGCTTTTGTGGAAATAGCTTTTATAAAATATCTTAAAATTGATTAGATTAATAATAGTCAAAAAGATTTCCTTTAATAATGGTATCTAAAAATTGCATTACTAGACTAAAAGTATGCAGATTAACCAAGTAAAACAAAAGATAAAACATGCAAAAGCTAAGCTGCAACAACACTATGTACAGTGACTCCAAAAAGTGTCACAATAACTTACCTCAAATCAGAGTGTGAATCCAAACGCCCTCTACTCTCTGCTAAGCAATGCAAGGCTCGCTTAGACCTTGCTATTGCTCACAAGGATTGCACTATAAAGGACTGGAAGAAGGTTATATGGTCTGATGAGACGAAAATTAATCGCCTAGGGTCAAATGGATGCAAATGGGTATGGAAAAAGCCAGATGAGGGCCTTAGTGGCAGGCTAGTGCAAGGCACTGTCAAATTTGGAGGAGGTTCTGTCATGGTATGGGGATGTATGACTTGGCAGGGAGTTGGCTATACTGCTAAGATTGATGGTAGGATGGATGGAGACCTCTACCTTCAGATTTTGAAGGATGATCTACTGAATACTCTGCAGTATTATGGTCTTAATCCTTCTGACATCATCTTTCAGCAAGACAATGACCCCAAGCATACCTGTAGAAAGATGAAGGAGTGGCTAGAAGAGCAGGATTTTGAGACTATGGTGTGGCCTGCACAGTCTCCTGACTTAAACCCCATTGAACACCTTTGGGGTTACCTCAAGAGAAGGCTGGCAGAGTATGAACACACTTCTAATGGGATTCTTGAGTTGTGTGAGAGGATTCAGGAGGTATGGGAGGGGATACCAGCTGAGGAGTGGGGATACCAGCTGAGGAGTGTCAAAAGTTAATAGAAGGCATGCCAAGGAGGGTCCAGGCTGTGGTTAAAGCCAAAGGAGGATATACCAAGTACCAATATATACCTGTGGTACAAAAGTCCAAAAACTGTTACAATGGTGTTGCTGTTTGAAAAGTGTCATATCTTTGCAGCTCCTGAGCCAAATCACATGACCTAGAAACCACTTTGTAGCCAGGGGTTTGTAATGCGTTTGGTTCCACCAATGTGAAGTGGAATTCCCATGGGTGATTGCAGGGCACTTCACACTCTGATTTGAGGTAAGTTATTGTAACACTTTGTGGAGTCACTGTAAATGACCAGCGATAACCACATGAGTTGTTGGTTGTACTGTACGAGGACAGTACCAGTGCCAAGGATAGGTGCACTCCCATTTGCTGTCTGGGAGGATGTAGAAGTAGAATATGGTTTGTACTCTACAAAGTCGGCAAGATCGCATGTAAAGTGGGCAGAAGCCCCTGAGTCAAGAAGCCAAGTGTTATGAGGCATCTCAAGTGAGTGCGCTTTCCCTTTACCCTTCTTGTCACTTTTACAACTATCACACTGAGCGCATTCATCCAAAGATGTAGTATCATTTGGGAAAGTAGCTACAAGAGGTGTAACTACCAATGTCCGAACAGTTCTACATACACTGTCTGCACGGAAGGCTTGTTTGTCAGCTTGTGTGTAGGAGGGACAGAGGAAGGAAGGTACTTGCCATTCCATTGGGTTGTCATAGTCAAGGAGCCTGTAGGCGTATGGATCCTCATCCTCCATGATGTTACCCTGGGCATCCAGGACGTTGCTGTACATGTCTGTGTCTACCAGCTCCTTGTAGACATCTGTGGCCTCAGAGAAGAACCTCTCGAGGTACTTGTCGCAGATATCATTGACCTCACCCATGCTTACCATGTTGTCGTTGTTGATGCAAGTGGTGGGGGCAAGCAAGACCCACACTTCATCCTCAAGCCTTTTGGCAAGGGAGTGCATGAGGTCGATGAGGGGGATGTCGGCTGCAAAGGGACCGGAAGAGGTAAGGCCTGAAGGTGGGCAGGAAGAACCAGAGGGTTCTGCATCCACACCACAAGGGCGCTTGCGGAAGACAACCTCATCGAGGCATTGGAGGATGGATGAGGTCGTGGGGACCTTGAGCTTTTATGCCAAAGAGGCAGCTTGCTGTGTCTGGGGAAATGCCAGCGGTCCATAGTGGGTCACGCCAAGCATGTTGGAGTGCCTGCGATAATCACGATGTGATGTTTTGGTCAATCTTGAGGCGTATAGCCCCCAAGAGCCTTATCGTAATTCTCATCCCACTCAAGCTATTTGGCATCAAGTGCCTCGTGCTTGGCAGGAGTGAGGGTGACCTGCATTCACTGGTTCTCAGCATTGAGCGCGGTCAGGTGCTTTGGGCATGGAACAATAAAGCTTCTGGAATATGCCTGCGAAACGCAGGTATGCATCCATCTGCTGGGCCCAACATTTGTAGTCAGGGCCAGTGAGGATGGGAAGCTCTGTGAGGAAGGAGGCCATTGGTATGATTTCTGGGTAGAACATATTAGCTCAGTCGAGGAAGAATGAGAGGAGCGGGGTAGCCATGTCAATGAACAACGTTCCAGAGCTAGGAAACCAGAGGGATATAGTTTCCTCCTGTCCTGTGGTCTGAGTGACCATGCCAGAGAGCATTTCCGCATCATCTGGTGCTTGCCTTGTTCGAGACAGAATGGTCGTTGACCTCAGAGGAGAGCATTTCTGCATTATCCTCATCACTGATCACATTCCAGGTAAGCTGCATCGCACGTCTTTTCAGACAGCGAGTGGAGCTCATAACCTGTTGCAATGGAATTCTCCCTTTTCAGGGAGATGGGAAGAGCAATGCAGACAGATCTTACATACCTTGGAAGATGTGGTGACAGTTGAGAGTCAAGAGTGATTGTAAGTCAGTTAAATATTATTCGTACTCATATAGTGTACAAGCAGGTATCTTACTAAGCGTATGATAGGGGTAAGGTAAAGTACAATACATTTTCAACAATGTCAACAGTATATTGTTGGGACAACCATAGTCTATCATATGTATCATGCATCAGCAAACCACTGTTTTTGGCATAGTGCTATAGTGTGTCATAATGTCAGCATCAGCAAAACTCAGATCTTGTGTGTAGTACTGTGCAGTGCTGTACAGCACTGTACACATAGGAACCTTTGATCTGTGTTTTACTGATGCACAGTTTACTGCAGTTGGCTACAGTTGAAGACAAATAGCATTATATGTACTATATGATGCTATAGCATTCATTTTATAAACACTGTACAGTAGGGGACCTTTCTGTATTACTGTAGTCACTGTACATGACTACAGTAATTGTTAAAGTAGTGTCAGGTCAACTCTAACTACTCTGGTGACAACTCCGGGGTAGTGCAATAGGTCAGGACTTCGGCTTCAGCAACTCTAATGGAGTGCTGCGCCCTTGTCCAATTCTTGTGCTGGTATTTACAGAGTCAGAGCAGAAAGGACTTAATACTGACTGGCAGTGAAGTCAAGTATGGGTCAGATGCAAGTGAAGTGCTGAGACAGAGGACAGAAGACAGAAGGGAGTCAAACTTAAGCCGATATTCAAACTTAGGTGCTCTAACAACTACTGACATCCTTTTATACACAAGTGTGGAATGGAACAGAATACGAAATGGAAATCAGGTGAACAACGAATATCAAAGTAACCATAGAATCAAACAGCAGATAGGAATGATGGTTGCGAATGATCGTAGACAATGTCTCAGCTCTGACAGATACACAATAGATGTCAGAAGTCAAAAGTAAAGGGTCAAACGTCAAACGTCATATGAAATACACATCGGAGTCATAGTGGAGTCACAAAGTGGAGCAGTGTTGCATAGGGGTTCGGAGGACAGAATAACGGCATTGGGGTGCAGAGTTGGACTTAGGGGTTTGGGATATGATAGTAATACAGAAAGGTCCCCTACTGTACAATGTTTATAAAATGAATGCTATAGCATCATATAGTACATATAATGCTATTTGTCTTCAACTGTAGCCAACTGCAGTAAACTGTGACACTATGACACACTGTAGCACTATGCCAAAAACAGTGGTTTGTTGATGCAGCTGCCTGTTGTCTCAGTATGGTCTTGAGCAGCAATTGAGCTTTTCTAAATTATGCTATATGTTACAATTTTCCTCCTCTTTTGTTCTACATACTGCTTCTCCATCCTTCGTCCTTCGCCTTCTCATGTTAGTGGTATGTTTCTCTACTCTTATGATCATGTGCTTCTCTTCTCATGTGGCGATCGCACACATCTTTATCTTCCTTCTTGAACTTTCCTTCTTTACCACGATATCTCTCGTAATCATGTAGTTAGCCAATCTTCTCCTGAGTTCCATCAGGTTCTATGCTTATGCGTACCTCTAGATTAGCTAATCTTCCTTCTCCTTCCATCTTGTTCTATGATTACGCATCCCTGTCTATTTAAGTACTTCACCTACAGTACTTTCTCTTCATTCTCAATTTGCACAATCTAGCATACTCTTGGATCACCCTTAGTTCCTCAGTTGCCCCTCAGTCCCAACCTCAGTCCTTCTTAGCCTTGCCTTCATGTGGCAAGTATCCTTAGCCTCCGCTAGCACAAGAGATCAAGGAAGTGCACCCTCTCTGTGCTAGAGGTGCTACTTTGCTAGCTTGTCGTCCCCACTAGTACGCTTCACATAACACTATATACATGGGTCCTACAAGCTACTATCTACACAGTCAACAGCTGTGATATTAGCATGTATTCATATATATACAGTGACTCCAAAAAGCGTTACAATAACTAACCCCAAACCGGGGCGCAAAGCGCCCTGCAACCGCCCGTGGGAATATCGCTTCGCTTTGGTGAGACCAAACAAAGTACAAACCCTTGGCTACAAATCGGTCCCTGGGTCATGTGATTTGGCCTAGGGGTTGCAAAGATATGACTGTTTTAAAACAGGAACA
>JBBPJJ010001184.1:0-10806 GCA_038088635.1 Veloboletus limbatus
CTACCTATTTAAATACTTCTCCCACTGTACTCTATTCTCATTCTCGATCTGCACTATACAGTGTATCATCTTGAGTCACTCCTAGTCCCTTCGTCGTCGTCTAAGTCCTCCTCAGTCTTGCCTTCGTGTGGCAATCCCTCAGTCTTTGCTAGCATAAGAGATCAAGGAAGTGTGCCCTCTCCATGGTAGAGGCAGTACTTTGCTAGCTCCTTCATCCTTCATCCTCAAGAGTACGCTTAGCGTAACAGTTTCAGATTTCCTATGCTGTCTTGAGCTGAACTAAATAAAAAATCATTGAATCTGATAAAACTGAGAGAATAATGCATTGTGCCAATGCCTTGAGCTGAGAATCCTGTATAAAGACTGTTATGCTGATATAATTGCATAGTCTGTGACCCTTCAGACCTTGCTCAACATTCTCATGCCATTCCAAATAGTTTCCAGAATCCACCATCTGACTTGAGTTTTGAGACTTCATTTAAGCTGGAAAAATGCATTGTGAGAAAAAATTCTAAATACAGTGAGCCTATTGAGCATAAACAGGGCTCATAACCTTTTATTGTAAAGAGTGCTAGAGTAGTAGTCACTAGGACCCTACAGAAGGTCACAATAGAATATAAGGAATGTGGTGGTTATTTCACTAAGGTGAAACTACCGTACAAAACAGTAAGTACACCAAGATTATATAATCTTGGTGGCTGTATGACCTGGTCATACAATTCTTACTGAATAGCATATACCAAATATGCAACAATATACCACTCCCACCATTGACACCATTGAGTGCATATAGTGGCTCAAACAACTGTCCACATGTTGCACATTTTGCATTCAATGTCATTAAGCCTGATAACCCCTAATCCCAGCCTAACCAAATGTAGATATCAAATATAGTACCTATGCATGGCTGTCTACCAGTCCATGAATCAAGAAATATGGATACGATTTGACAAGATGGCAGCTATTTTAAAATGTCATGTCATGCGGACAGTTTTTTGACTTTATGTCATGATCATATAAATTAGACCCTAGCATGCTGTAATATGATTACATATGCCCAAAAATGGTTCCATTATGTCACCATTATGTATCTAAGTGTGAGCTAACATATATAAACACCACCAACCTATGTTTATTTGCTCACTATCATCATAATACTCATTTCTATCTCTAAAAGACACAATGTCATCTTCTTTTTTTTTTCTTAGACTTTCTATCAGGAATTTTATCCTCTGATGTGACATATGGAAGTTTACAGCAGCCTCGGCCTTTAGGAAATTCAATCAGAGAGTCCTAGGCTTCATAATAGTCATCTTTTGAAGTTGTTTGCTATAAACAAGAGAGTTATTGTTGAGCAAATCATAACTGGTAAGACCAAAAGGTTGTTCAAGCTACCTGATCAATCAGTTCTATTGTCCACTTTCCTGTCTCCTCACAGAGAGTAAAGAATATTTCATTGATAGGTGTAATGTAAAAGAAAAACCCTTTTTTTTGAGTCAACCATAGAAAAAGATTAATCTATGCTCTCAAATATTAGCATTAGAGTGTGGAGCACTGGATGCGAAATATATTAGCCAAATGAAATGAAAATCAACAAGATTGGATTAGATAGACAAGAGTATAAGGCTAATTACTAGAGATATCAAGAATATAGTTAGGTTCAAGCAGTTTCACTAATGATATGGGAAGTACATATGGTGAGATGGTATGGAGGTTTGAGTGAGATTGAAAGAAGGGTGGAGTCTGAGCAATATATGATCATTTGGAAGGAAGAATTGCCTTAAAGCATACAGAAATCTGAAATTCCAGGAGATGATATTAAATTTCAACAAGATAATGACCTAAAGTATACCTTTAGAAGAGCACACAGATGGTTTTAAGAGTAGGAGATCATACTGTGGGTTGATCTGCACAATCTCCAAACCTTAACCCCATTGAAAACACTTATAATCACCTTACAAAATATCATTTAGCTTCTAGAAGTGCTTTTACAGAAGTTGATTAATTATGGAAAAGAGTAGTGGTAGAGTAGGGGAAGACGTCTGTGGAACAATTTCAAATATAAACAGAAAGCATGTCTAGAAGAGTTGAAACAGTTATCAAGGCGAAGAAAGCTGATATCAAGTACTAGATAGTTGAATTTTGGTAAAGTCAAAAAACTGTCTGCATGACATGTCATTTTAAAATAGCTGCCACTTTGTCAAACCTTATCCATATCTCTTGATTCATAAACTGGTAGAACGCCAGGAGTAGGTACTATATTTGAGATCTACATTTGGTTTGGCTGGGGTTATGGGTTATTGGGTTTAGTGACATTGAATGCAAAATGTGCAAACGTGTGGACAGTTGTTTGAACCACTGTCACTGTAGCTGCCTGGGAACAGTACATTTTCAAGTAAGCCCACCACACAATCACAGGCTTCCATGCACCATGTGTACAGGGTTGGGCCTATCAAGCATTAAAAAGATGACCTATCTTTTTCACAGCAACAATAGCAAGTGGCAGGTCCCTTCCCTTCCTCCAACTCTGGCTCTAAGCCATCGCACAAGGAGCAGAACAAAGGTAAGCACTCCATGGGTGCAACACAAAATCAGTGTGAGAATCTGGCTCACCAAGTGGCTATAAAAGCCACAACTTCATTTAATTTTTCTAGTTTTCTAGATACTTCTACCATTCTCTTGCCTGCCATAAACATGCTACCTGTGTCTGCACTCCTGCATCCTGCTGTCACTCTTCCTGCTGCCATTGCTTTGTCCTCTGTCACTGTTCTCCTCACTCTACTACCATAGAATTCCACACTTCATCACACATGCCTAGCATGGCCTATTATAGACTCCTAGCATTTCCTGATACCAAATGCACTGTCATGCTTGCTGATCATTTTGGGATCCCTTCAATTCAGGAGATGGTAAAACATCTCAACTCTATCATCATCCAATGACAGCACAAAGTGACTGCAGTGCTGAGCAGGCATACCCATTACCATTCTGCATTTTGCATATATGGAATATGCCCAAGGTTGCCCACTCCCACAACTTGTCTGACTGCCTCAAGCATGCCACTCACTTTTTGATCACCAAAACCACTTGGATTGGTACTCTGAACTCTGATACAGTGAGCCTAGGGAACAACAAATAATATCTTGTGGTGTTTTTCCTTGAGTCAGCTGGGAGCACTGATGTGCAGATAGAGGAGGAAATTTTGCACTTCAATTTCAATGATCCAATATCATGGTCAGTGCCTCCCTTTCTTTGTCCCTCTTTTACCTGGGCTGATGAACTGACACTTTATAGAAACAAATATATATGTCATGCTGTTTGAACATCAGTAGTTACACCACCTGTAGCTATCTTCTCAAATAATAATGTATCTTTGAGTGGTTTTGCCCAGTATGACCAATGCAGTAGGACAAGAAGGAAAAAGATAAAGCCCATTCGAATGAGGTATCCTCTCATGTTTGGCTGCTTGACTTAGGGGCTTTATTCAACTACACTCAACAACTTCATAGAATATATTAATCTGGGGTTGAAAAAACCTCTCAAATGGCAAATAGCAATGCACTTATTCTAGGAACTGGTACTGTGCTTATCCAGTTCAATGATAGACTTGTGCAGTTATTGCCAGTTACCTATATGCCTACCTGCTCCCTTAAACTCATCTCCATGGGCACTATATTGTGTAATCAGTGAATTCACCTCCACTAGGATTCCGATGCAATGCATTTTCATGATACCTGCTCAAATAAACATTTCTTGTCTTTCCATACCCATCCAAGTGATATCATGTACTGGCTCTCTGCATCTGTAGTGCATGCTATAGGGAACAGTATGTTCCTCATAGCTATAGACTACAAGTTGTTACATCAGCATCTCAGTCATGCCTCAAAATAGATACTTCATGCTGCCAAGAAACACATGGCTGATTTCCCAGACATCTCCATTCCAGACCAGCCTGATCTATGTCATGGTTATCAATTGAAAAAACAGCCCCAACTAACCCTTCCCTCCTGGGTCACTGCTCACTTTGAGTTGATCCATTGTGACTTGAAGTCCTTTGAGGTCCCCAGCAATACCAAGCAATGCTATGCTGTTATCTTCTACAATGACTATATATGTTCTGGCTGGGTCATAAATATCACTACCAAAGCTCAGACCCTCAAAGTGACAAAGCAATTCTTTGCTTATGTCCAGACTCAATTCAATTCCAACATCAAGCATTGGCATTCTGATGTAAGGGGAGAGTTCACCTCAAGGAATTCATCAACTTCCTGAAGGATAATGGTTTGCACATTCATTAATTGGCCCTTTATGCTCACAAGCAGAATGGCTGCATGGAATGATTCATCTATACACTGATAAACAAGGCTTAGGCCATGTGCCTAGATGCCTGCTTACCTCCTACTGGCAATTTGCTTTGGAGCATGTGGCACATGTTTACAACTGCACCCCTAGTGCCCATCTCCAATAAAAGACCCCTTTCGAGCTCTTTCAGGGATGCAAACCCTCCATCTCCTACCTATAGCTATTCAGTTGTGGTGCATATGTCCACATTCTGGATAACACTCATGATGACAAGCTTACCCTTAAGTCTGAGTTAATGATATACCTTGGCATCACTCCTACTCGAGATTGGAACTACCTTTTTATGACAGCAAATATCACACTGCATACATCCACTCGTGCCATGTTTGATGAGTCTCTCTTGCTATGCTGCACTTGCACTGCTCCTTCCAGCTCAGTCCCTTATCCTGTGCCTCCACATCAGGATGTGGACAGTCAAGATCCTGAATCAGGGTCTATTTTCTTTGATGATGCCAATGAGGTAGTACCTGCTCCCTTCTGTTGGCCCACACCTGAGCATCTGCCTCATGCAGCTCTTGCTCCTATAACTCCTCTTCATGGTGCCTTGTCCTCCTCCTACTGTACTTCCTGTGCCTCATCACAGTAAATGTCAACACTGCCTGCCTACTTGGCTGGACAACATTTATGGTGAATAATGTTACCGCTTACAACAGCTCAAGGAGATTTATTGTGAAACCCATTGGTGTGACATTGTCAAGCCTGGTCCTCCACCTTGTAACTTTCATGATATCTACTCTAATCATAATTTCCTCTCCTTTCATACCCATTGTTACGTGTGGGCCGGGTAAGCTCGCACGTAGCCGCAAGATGACTAGGACGAGGACTGGGGACAAGGGCTAGGGCTTGAGGAAGGCTTTGTTATAGAGAGGCCTTTGCTGGGATTGAGGAACTGGGGACCGAAGTCGACGAACTGAGAGGCAAATCTAGTATAGAATTGCGGAGCTCAAAGTTAAGAGATACAGGTCGTGCTAGTAGGGTTTATATATGTTGAGATAGGCTAGCACGGACCAAGACTGCGAAAGGAAAGAAGAAGTAAAAGGGTAAATGAAAGAACATCGCAGAATGCGATGGAAGCGGGAAGAACTCTGTTGAAGAGTAAAGAATAATGAGTAAGTATGACTCATGTAGTGAGTCAGTCGTAGAAGTCTGAGGAATCGGACAGAAGGAAGGTAAACATAAGCTTGATGACGGATGAAAGGTGAAACCGTAGTTTACCGTGAAGAAGTCATCAAGAAGAAAAAGAAGAGACGAAGTTACAGTGAGAATTGTACAACCGACGAAGGATTGAAAAGAAAGAATTGTAACATTACCCCCCCACTACGCCTCGAGTCTCCGACGAGAACCAGGTCTTGAAGGACACATATACCGTGGAGGCGACTCAAAGATCCAAAGCAAAGGCACCAGGTGAACCCGTGACATTCGCATAGGCGACATCATCCCACACGTCATCAACATGTGTGTCAGTGTCAGGAAGGGGAGAGATGGGGGAGACGGTATGGCGACGACGAGGGGCGGAGGAGCGTTGCGAAGGACGAGGAAAGGAACGCGATCCCGGAAGAGATTGTTGAGTGTGAGACAACCCGGATGATGACGAGGAGGTCGGGGTCGCGGCCGGGTAGGACAGTGGTTTTGGGCGTGTCCCGGAGCCCAAACCAGGCAGAGCTGGCATTGGTACTGGGGACAGTGAGCGTGACGATGTCCAAGGCGATGACACTCAAAACAAGCTTCTGAGTAGCGGGGATGGTTTGGAGGTAGAATGAGCCGGCCGTCCAAACCGGCAAGCCACGCATCGGTGTGGGCAAGCGATGCTTCGACGGCAGGGTCGAGGGGGGAAGAGGAGGCACTTGGGGTGGAAAGAGACGTGTAAGGAGGAGGTGGCACGCCTTGTGCCTGGTTTAACTCGCGGGTATAACGTTCCACGTTGGCGAGGAATTCGCCAAAATGGAGTTGATACCCCACCGTAACGAGTGCGCCCCGGAGATGATCTCTGATGTGTCGTAGAATCCCCATGACGAGGGTCATGTGGGTGTCGGGATTAGTGGCATTATTACGAATCAGGAGGTCCATGCGTTCAATTTCCAGGAGGGCTTTGTAGAGCGCGAGAAGGGGGGACCCGTAATCGAGATGACTGGTGGCGGGAATCGCCAGACGGGAGTCCGTGATTCTGTGGAGTAGCACCTGGGCATATGTGTCATCTGGTTCATCGGTGCGAAGACGGTGAGACGCTGGTGGAAGGAGAACCGATAGAATCGGTGGGTGAGAACTAATTGAACGAACAGCGAAAGGGTCAGGCGTATCTAGTGCAGGTCTCGCCACCCACCAGGCATCGTCGGGACTCTCTCCCCACCCTGCTTCTGCGGTTACCAAGTGTGAATCGCTGTCGTTGTCATTGTCGTTGTCGTGGAGATGAAGATGAATTTGTTCTGGAGCGGTGGTGTAGGAGCGCAAAGAGGAGGTTTCGTCGACTAATTCCGGGATGGGGGAAACGGAATGAACGGTATAGGTCATGCCCATGGTGAAGGAAGAGGAGAGACAAAGAAATTAAAAAGTGTGATGAAAAGGACAATAGTCGTATTTGCAGAAGTAAGAATGTTGTAACGAATGAGAACTAGGGACTTTGTAGCGAAAGCGAAAGATGAAGTGTGATAGTTTTTCTTTTGGGACAAAGTCAAACATAAAAATCGGAGAGGAAGAAAGGGATGGGGAGTTTCAAAGTTTATGACGTTTTTTATAGTCTTGTAACAGTGCTGCAGAATGTTTCAAGTTCCGCTCGGGAACCCACGAGTCTTCTTCGGCTGTGTATCCTTTCCATCAGATTAGGAAGGAGCGATGTGCTGCAGATCCACGATGGCGTCGGATTTCCTCAATTTCGTATTCTTCTTTGCCATCTACTAGGTCCGGTGGTGGTTGTGCGAAGTTTGTTCCATAAGTGTTATCCTCATGATAGGGAGAAAGAAGGGAAGCGTGGAATACCGGGTGGATCTTCCAAGTCTGTGGCAGACGTAATTGATATGTAATTGGTGAGAGAATTTTTGTGATGATGAACAGTCCTTCTCATTTTCCGGCGAACTTGGGATTAACTACGAGGCGTTTTAAGTTCCTCGCTTCCAACCATACCTTTTCTCCTAGTTTGAACGGGGTGAACCGTTGTTTGGATCTCGCTGCCATTGTTTGTCTGGCGAGTTCGTGTGCGGCAAGGGCTTCATTTCGTGCCGCCGTGAGAAGCGACATGCGTTGGTTTACGGCTGGAAGGTTTGATGATGGAATAACCGTTGGCAGGGCTTGGGGTTCGAAGCCCATCATGAGAAAGAAGGGCGATTTTCCCGTAACCGAATGGGGGCAGTGGTTATGCGCGAATTCTGCCATCGTAATATGATTGGCCCAGCTTGTTGGTTCATTTCCGCAGAAGATCCGTAGGTACATTTCCACTTCTTGATTCACACATTCTGTCTCTCCGTCGGTTTGTGGGTGATACACGGTTGAAATAGCGAGGTCGTATCCGAGGAGTCGTCCTAATTCCTTGGCGAAGGAAGAGGCGAATTGGGGGCCGCGGTCGGAAATAATCTTTTCGTACAGGCCGAACCGGGTGAAGACGTGGGTAAAAAACAGTGAAGCAATTCCTTCGGCCGTTACCGTGGTGGTGGTTGGACAGAGAATCACCCCCTTCGTAAGGCCATGGTCGACCATGATCAAGAGGGCATCAAAACCGGAGGAAGAAGGGAGACCGGTGATTAGGTCACAGGAGACCTGTTGAAAAGGGCGTGTGCAAAGCGAACGGATGGGCATGAGCGGAGGCACGGTGGGATGCGTGTTGGCCTTGTTGCGTTGGCAGGTGGCACAGCCCTCGACGTAACGGCGGACAAACGACGCCAAGCCAGGCCACCAGTAAGTTGCAGCAACAAGCTGGCGGGTTTTCAGGTACCCCGGGTGTCCTGCCGTTTCGTGATCGTGGCACCCGGACACAACGGAGCGCCGAAGAGCGTCGTCACAAGGGAGGTAAACGCGGTTCTGGTAAAACAGTTTGCCATCGGCAAAGGACCAGTCAGATGGGCGATGGGTAGCGGTGGAACCGGGCAGAGGTCTGGGGTGGAGCCAGTCGAGGACGATAGGGTCCGAGATAGAAGCTTGACGGATCTGACGATCGAGTGTAGTGTCAATTAAATTTACAAAGAAAGAATCGGGAAGAAGGGTGATGTCAGCATTATCGGAGGTGTCGTTGGCCGGGATATGATCAGAACGCCGGGAGAGAGCATCAGGTCCCGCAAGGAGCTTGCCAGGAACATGAACAATGCGAAGGTCGAAGTCCTGGAGATCTAACAACCAACGAGCCTGGCGACGATTGAGCAGTTGGGCCTGGCGAAAGTAAGTAAGGTTTTTATGGTCAGTAAAGACCTGAATAGGCGTAGGGGATCCAATAAGGTAATGGCACCATGCGCGTAAAGCACGCAGGATGGCAAGAAGTTCCCGGTCGTGGATGTTGTAATTGCGTTCGGCAGGTGCAAAGGATTGGGAGAGATAAGAACAAGGATGCCAATCCCCGTTAGTATCGGTTTGTAAAAGGATGCCGCCGGTAGCCCATTTAGATGCATCAGTGGCGATGGTGAAAGGTTTGGCAACGTCGGGAAGGCGAAGGACTGGTTTCGTCATGAATGCCACTTTAAGGGAGTCGAAAGCGATCTGACAGGTTGGGTTCCAGGCCCATGGGACGGTTTTCTTGGTCAGATCAATAAGGGGTCGAGCTAGGGTGGAATAGTCACGGATAAAACGGCGATAGAAATTGGCGAAACTGAGGAAGGAATGGACTTCCTTTAGAGTGGTTGGTGTTTTCCAGGCAGAAATGCCATCAAGTTTGACGGAATCCATGGCTAATTGACCTGGTTTGACGATCATGCCGAGATATTCAACTTCGGTGGTATCAAAAACGCATTTTTCTAATTTGAGGTGTAGATCCAGGTCGTTCATTCGTTGAAGAACACGCTTAGTATTGCGTTCATGGGTTTCTTTGTCTGGGGAGTAGATTAGCAGATCGTCCATATAGATGACTAACCATCCTTCTGCGATCATGTCTCGGAACGAATCGTTCATAAACCGTTGAAAGGTGGTGGGGGAGTTCATCATGCCGAAGAACATGACCGTTGGTTCGAATAACCCACGATGGGTGATGAATGCCGCCTTCCATTGGTCTCCGTCCTTGATCCGAACGTTGTTGTAGCCCCATCGGACGTCGAACTTAGTAAAATGTTTGGCGTCTTTTAATTTGTCGATTAAGTCAGTGATAAGCGGTAAAGGGTAGGCGTCGCGGACGGTATGTTCATTTAGATATCGGTAATCTTGACATGGGCGGAGTTTTCCATCTTTCTTCTTGACGAAGAAGAATGGTGAAGCCTGTGGAGAGTTAGATAGGCGAATTTTACCGGATTTGAGATGTTCGTCGATGAAATCGTCTGCTGCTTTAGTTTCATCAACAGATAATGGGTAGAGTTTACCGATTTTGGGGGTAAAAGAATCCTTGAGATTAATAGCGTGATCATAAGGTCGGATAGGT
The DNA here is from genome assembly GCA_038088635.1 of Veloboletus limbatus. Taxonomy (NCBI): domain Eukaryota; kingdom Fungi; phylum Basidiomycota; class Agaricomycetes; order Boletales; family Boletaceae; genus Veloboletus; species Veloboletus limbatus. Next base: position 9,908 of record JBBPJJ010001184.1, read on the forward strand.
GGTAAGGTTCCTGCAGCCACCTCGGAAAACACGGGTCGGAAGTCTTCATATTGGATTGGAAGGGTCACTTTTGGCTTGTGGGCAAGGTTTTGTATGGCTAAATCTGTGGATGTGGTGTAAGCTCGGATCATAGCTGGGGACACGCATCGTGGAGTTAGGTATCGTTTATCTCCTTTGACAACACGATTAATGCAGTAGGACGTCACTGCCTTCTTGGTAAAATCTTCAGGTCGAAGGAAGTCTTTGTTGTTTGTTTCGAGGTAGTCGTAGAGTCTTTTGTCAAGGTCGTGAGTTATCGCAGCATGTCGTACTGGATGGTTTTCAGTTTTGTAAAATCCTGGGGCTTGTTCGTGTTTTTGGTCTTGTTTTCTGACTTCCGTCGCCAAGTCGTTTGATCGATCGGTTTCGGGGCGAAGTAGTATGTGGTTCTTTTTCCAATCTATTACGGGATCCTCCCGTTGAAGCCATGGGAAACCTAGGATTATGCGATCGTTTCCACATCCCATAACATGGAAGAGGACCTTGGTAGTGACACCGCCAATCGTAACGTAAAGATCGGCGATGAAATGGATCGTTCCTTTAATGTTTAGGGATCCATCCACGTTTTTGACAGGAATTGGTTTCGGTAGTCGGGTACAGGGGATTCGATTCTTTCGAACGAACCCCCAATCGAGGCAGTTGATGTGTGCTCCTGAGTCTACGAGGGCAGTGGTGACGACGGTTTTCTTGGTACTCGCAGGGATGGATAACGTAGCGGTTATGAATAATGATTTCGTGGATTCGGATTTTACAGGCGAGTACTTATGGGAAGGAGAGGCTGACGTCGTTACAGACTCTCCTTTTAAAAAGACTGAATCTTGTTGACGAGGATTTCGTCGTCTTTGTCGTCACATTCCATC
>JBBPJJ010001185.1:0-10792 GCA_038088635.1 Veloboletus limbatus
TTTGGCCAGCTGTGCTACAGCGCTATGATCACATTGCATGCCTTCAAAAAGTCAGTGTATTGAGCATGTAAGGAAAATGGATGTGCATACAGTAACACATGACTTAATCTTGTTTTTCTCCTTTTCATGTTTCGTCTATGCAGCAACCTGGAGAAGGTGACCGAGGACTAGGGCACTCCTCTCAATGAGTGGGCCAATAAATGAGTCAATATCCCATGTTGAGATGCTATCAGGAGTGATCATCTTGATTTTCCATTTGAGTGTGGTCTTAACTTCATCCATCTCATTTGAAATCTTGTTTGAAACAAGCTTAACAGTATGTGGTTCCATTCAGGAGAGAAAGACAGCACAGCCCTCTTTGTTTTCAAGCATACAGTCCAGCAACATGGCCAACTTTCCAGATGGATTGGCAAAGAAATGATCCTAGTACACTGAGAACATGGGCTTTTGTGTGTTCAGGATATCAAGTGTTGGAGTTAGCCAAACAGATATGATAGTACAGTCATCATATTAGCTAATCACAAGTACTTATATAGTATAGTCATACTGTAGTTGTGTTTCAGTATCCTTACTGAAGACAACTACAGAGCTCCACCTCTATAGTTCTAACATCAAGCACAAAGTCAAGCAGTGATATATGGCCATCTCACAGAATCTTCAATGCTTTGCGAAGTCACTCATCACAAGTGTATTGTTTATCTGTCATGTTGTCATCAGAGTCCATTGCTGTGATAAACTTTCAGCAGATGTGGCAGGGAGAGAGCAGTAGTTCACGGAAGTGTCATAGGGGCACTTGTCCTGATAAGATAACCAGTTATCCTGCAGTATCTACGGGCCGGGCTATCTTACTAAGAGGAAAGGTCCAGAAATGGACATCGCAGTCACGTTCCCGTGGGAAGCCGCTCAACGGTTTGCCCGCTTACCTCTTTTAGACGGCTAGTCACGAGTCTAGTCACAACGACCCGGGGAAGTAAGCTATACATTCCTTCCTCACTCATCATGGTTTAGGAAGATGAACTTACAGCCTCATCCAACCTGTGTTTGCTCTGTTTCACCTTGCTATTCACGCCTGAGCCACCAACTACACTTGAAGGTGACTTACTATCACGGTATAGTAGAGGTGGTGTTCCATTAAGATTCGAGTCCGAATCTGATTTGTACCGTTCTCATAGTGGCCAGGGTCGCTGCCCATTAGAATGAAGGACCCATCCTGCTATGACGACTATGTCCAAATAAGTTTGGTCTCGAAGCAGCCTCGTGCTTTGGGGCTGTGGCAGGTCTTGAACTGCTATTAGCATCGAGGGAAGCCTCGTATTACTCCTTCGTTGAAAATGAAGGAAATTGCATGCCCACACAGAAATGTGTTACTAGTTTATATCGATGATCCATTAACCCCCAATCTTGGTAAATGAAAGCTCTTCGAAGAGTCGTCAAGGTAAATCAATCACTTAGACAGCAACTCTAGATTGTACACAGTAAAAGCTCAAGAGCCATCAGATTACATCAAACTACATCTAAACCGGCCACCAATTTCAATGCTTCATCCACTATCGCTCCAGGGAACTCGTACTGGATCCAATGCCCCGCACCCAGGACTGTGACAGTCCGAATTTGAGAGTAAGGTTGAATCTCCTCAGCCAAACAAGTCTGATTGATCGCAGGATCTGCCACCATAACGGTCACCTTCCACTTGTCGGATACCGCATTGAAATAATCGAAAAAGTGCCACGGTCTGTTTTGCTGCAGGTGCCAGTCATCAGCACAAATATGCCGAGCATGCACAGCCGCTGGAAGACTCTCACAGTCATAATGCCATGTATAGCTTCGACCGAACATAGGCGTGTTCCAAGCTCCCTATGTATGTTATCTTCGCGTGTCCACAAGGGATTCTCAGTCTCATACACCTCTGCTGGCTTAACGTTGATGCATGAGTCGGAAAATACGCCCTCCATGAAGTCGAGCCCCTTTGGTGGGTGTTGCATAGGTGGATCGACAAGGATGATCGCTGTCGGGTGTGATGCGGGAAGATGCGGAAAGAGATGCAGTGCCGTTACTGCGCCCAAAGAATGGCCAATGATCAGCGAGTAGTTTCTCGCCTCCAGGTACGGACGGAGGTCTTGCGCGAAGGAACTGAGGTGGTAGTGGGTTGACACTCTAGATGCATGCCCGATGAGATTGGGCGCGGTCACGAAGTAACCTAACAACGTTCAGCACCCTCGAGCACTGTACACAGTGAGACTGATGCATACCTTGAGCAGCCAAGGAAGATGCGACACGATACCATGTATCGGAGGAAGATGTCAATCCATGGATCAAGAGTGCATGCTTGGTGGCAGTAGGCGAACCCCACGTTGTTGCGGAGGGAATGCTGGTCATGAGGGTGGAGGAGGAAAGGTGGCTTGCAGTCGGTCGCACGACGCCCGATGGCCGCATTCCGAACGAACAAATCACAGTCAACCAAACAACAACCGGTGGCCAGCTATGCCAAGAGAGTTCACTTGCACATCGCGACCGGAGCGCCGGAGTCTCAACGCTCGCAGGCGGGAGATTTCTGGAAGTGTTTCCTCAGCAGGCAAGCCTACAGGATCATTTGAAGAAGCACTGTTATTTTAAGGAAGAATGACGGTGTTCCAGGGAATGCTACTCCTCCCAGAATTAAACACAAAGCGTGACAGTAAGTTATCTGAATGCCTGTCTTTCAGAGATTGGGTGCCCAGATCTAGCGTGCCTTTGGTATCCCTCTGCTGGACCTGCACTGCCCGAATGGCCACATTTGATACATATACGATTCAGCTCTTCTCGATGCCCTCATGTCATTTTGTATCCTCAGCACCCCTAGCAAATTGCTACCCACTCAAAGGATGAACCTAGAACAACAACAAACCCCTTTCACTTCCGACCTCGCGAGTGAGCTGAAGGACCTGCACAGGTTCTAATTTAACTCGGTATCCATCTTGCATCTACGGATCCCGACATCAGCTAATACACATCGACAGCTCTTGACGCTCCTTGCGCAAGTCTTTTTCAGCGCCATAGGATGTCAGCATCTTTACGCTCTCGGGGTCTAGGATATTGCTGCCAGTCGTGCTAGCCCTTCTCATATACACAATCAGTCTTCGGCTTGCTGTCAATTCATACTTCATCCAGGTACTATATTTACTCCGAGTCACTCGCGCCATGGAAACTTATCTTCATGCATCCGAGGCAGTCGCCCGTGGATATCAATGTGGCGGTCCTGCCTATTTCATCCATCGTATGCTGTCCCTTTGGTCAATGAATACAGCCAGGCATTGGAATTAATTGCCCACTCCAACGGCGATTGAATCCAGATGAGAAGGACATCCTCCGGGAACGGCACAGTCATGCGTTGATGATGCAGCATCTTCGCACGTTCATCATGCTAACGCATGTAGGACACAACTATTCTAGATACCAGATTACTTCGTGCTCCACCGGCAGTTTCAGCTGCGCGGGGCAACTAATGTACCGTGTTTCAGGGTCAGTGAGATGTACTATTAAGGCTCTGCTTTCGTCCTCTGTCCACCTCAATTCTCTATGGGCTATCAAGCAGTGCTCGACGACCTGTCGCGCAACCGCAATGCTTATGCGCTTGCGTTGTCTGCCACTATGGGCTCTGTATTCTATGGTTGGGATATTGGGATGATTGGTGGAATACTGTCGCTCCCCTCATTTCAGCAATACTTTGGCATCGACCGTCTGTCGATTAGCGCACAGGCCAATCTGAATGGCAATATCGTTTCAATTCTGCAGGCCGGCTGCTTGTGAGTCACTCCCTGCTCTCCTCTCTGTATCCGGACTACTCATTGGCTTGTTAGCTTCGGGTCGTTATCTATAGGATGTATTTCCGGTCGGTCCGGTCGCAAGAAACCTCTTATCGTCGCAGGATTTATATACCTCATTGGAGGCATCATACAAACTGTTTCTGGAATCGGAAAAAGTCGGGTAGTGGCATTACGGGTGCTCTATTTCAGCCGGTTCCTAGGTGGCTTTGGTTTGGGCATGACTACCGCCCTCATTCCTGCATATCTGTCAGAGTGCATGCCGAAGGAGATCCGTGGCCGTGGTACCGGTTTGATCCAGGTCTCAAATAATATGGGCATCATGCTTAGCTGTAAGTATTGTTTTATTGACACTCATTCCGCACGCCTTACCAAGGATGATTTTATAGATTGGGTGAACTACAGCTCATCTCTCAATATTCCAATAGGGCAAATGCAGTGGCGGATACCGTTCGCAATGCGACTAGTTCCTGGGGTGTTATTTGTGCTCTTAATGCTCTCCCAACCAGAGTCACCAAGATGGTTAGTCGAACAACAACGCTACGACGAAGCAGCAAACAGTCTTGCGTACACAATGAGAAGCTCTGTCAATGATGAAGCTGTTGTAGCGGTTCTTGAGGATATCAAAGCAGACCTTGCTGGAAAACAAAGGACGTCGTTCTGGAAGCAGTTCGGCATGATGGGCGAGTCAAGGATTACAGCACTACAATCATTCATCCCATCACTCGTCATGTTCTTCCAGCAGTGGACTGGCGCAAACGCAATCACTTACTTTACACCGGAAATCTTCTCCGGATTAGGTATCACTGGGACCGATTCTGGGCTTTTCGCTACTGGCGTCTATGGTATCGTCAAAGTGGTCGCGGTCACGATCACTGTCGTCTTCGCGATAGAAGGAATGGGAAGAAAGATGTGCCTTCTCATTAGCGGGTTGGGTCAAGGATTGATGATGTTCTGGATTGGAGGATACAGTGGAATCCACCCGCAGTCGACGGTTGTCCCTGCAAGTTACGTCTCAATCGTCGCTGTCTACCTCTACGCTGTCTCCTTCTCCATCGGGTGGGGACCCAGCCCATGGGTGATCGTTGGAGAAGTTGCACCCAATCACGTGCGGACAGCTGCCGTGTCTCTTGCGATTGCAATGAACTGGCTATGCGCATTCACGATCGCACGCCTGACGCCTACCCTACTCGGTGAGATCAAGTATGGGACGTTTTTACTATTCGGTGTGTGCAGTATGCTCATGACGGTGTGGACATACTTTTTTCTGCCAGAGACGAAGGGGTATGCATTGGAGGACATTCACTTTTTATTTGAGAAAGACATGATAGTGCGAGCGCTGGAAGATGCACCTGGTGGTCACCTTTTCTTAGGTGGACGGAGATCGACACCTGTGGTGGATGTGAAGAAAGCTGCTACCTCAGAGGGCATGATGGTACGTCCTTTGGACGAAGGGGGGACAGAAGTGGTGGTTGTATAACCACGCTGCTGCGAGGACCGCACGATGCGCGTGCGCAGCCACGACTGTACTATGTCACCCAACGCCGCCATATTCATCAACATGGACATATTCCCTTTCATCCTCTCATGCCTTGATTACTTGGTTCGTTCGCTTATGTCTTCCTTAGACGGCATCTTTTGATGCTTTGTTTCAGTACCTCGCCACTTGGCCACTTTCCCTTTCTTTCGTACGGCAAAAAAAAGTCTCATGTATTAGCACTAAAGAGATTCCCCTTCAGTGCTTAGACCCAGCGAAAATTAGTTAGGATACCCGTGCATTTATCAGTATTCATCTGTTAATGTATGTGCGTGTCCAATTCAACGTCGAAAGCATCAATCTCATTTCCAATTCGTCTTTGCCAGTATTGTCAGCATCACTGCAGATGGGAGTAATGCAATGTTGCACGTTGCGTTTTTGCCAATCACGCTTTTTTGACCGCACTTCGTGACCGAGTCCTAGATCTCGCCATGGATTTGGCCCCACTGGCAAAATTCAACTGCATTTGTACCAGATACAACTTCGGTCGACCACCATCTTGTTTCCCCTGCCACCTAGTACTGGCATCTTGCAGAGGCCAGCTCGGAGGAAGAGAGGCGGCGTGACATTGGACCCACGGGAACCTAGAAACGGGCGCATTGAGTGGCGAGTCGATCCTACGATGCAAAGATCTCACCTGCCATCCACCTTTTGATGTATAGCGCGTATCTCACATTTAATCTCTCGATCTGCGGATCTCAACTGCTTGCGCGAGGCAAACTCTCGTCTGACATGCAAGGTTATGTTCTATCCTACAAGGAAAGCGATGGAAGACTTGCGAAATGAGGTGTGAGGATTTGATCCGATCGGCTTGTCACCAATAACCGAACAGCGTCCTCATTGAGCATAACAAGAGCGCGTGAGAGTGCTTCAATTGCTACGGCGCACGATACGAGATGATGAAATGCATTGAGTAATGTGGTACCCTCACTTTTCTCCTGGGGTATCCTGTGAGGGAGGCCTCCAGGGTCAGTACACGACCACAGATGTGGCGGAACGGCTGGGAGCGCAGGGAGCGCATCACCTCTATAGGTCTCATCGACTGCGTGTTTCGGAGAACGCAGTAGAAGGATACTAGTACTTCTTCATCTAGCGTGTCTTTGAGGTGCTCCATCGCGGATGCACTGTCAGAGTCAACACCAGTACCGGTACGAACCACATATGAGCCCACCCGGTACGGATTTTCTGAAAACCAGCTAGGGATAAATTGACGGTTGCAAGGGATCAACCGTGGTGACTCACAAAGTATCGGACAACCTTACCACACTTTTGCCGTTCAATCAGAGAAATGGAGACCTGGCGGAAATAGTGAGGACTGCACCACAGTAACGAATGGCACGGGATAACCTCACATTCTAAAGGTAGCTAACGGTCAGGACTGATGATATTCTGCATTTGTGATAAGAAATCTTCAATATGCCCGGGACGGTGCAAAAGTTATACATTAATTCCTTTCCAGAACATCTTATCTTCTTGCCAGGCGTACATCCGAATGGACATGCTTCGCGGTGTTGGTGATCGATGATCGGTGTGTTCCTATAGTAACAAGTATGCTCGACGATCGGAGGAAGGAGGGATGTCATCAGTCAGCCGATCGACGGAAGCATACCACTCCTTTGGAAAAGGTGGCCATTCGATACGGGTACGAGAGGGTGAATTCATCCAACCATGCATCGTCTCCGAAAAATCTCCGTTCAACGAAATCAAGATCTGAATCATAATTCTGTGTGATGCTTGGCAGCCAATGAATAGTATCAAGCTGCATCCAATAGAGCTACCGCCTTCAACGCTTCATCAACTATTGCTTCAGGGAATTCGTACTGGATCCAGTGCCCCGCGCCAGGGACCATGACAGCTCGAATGTGAGGATAGGGTTGAACATCTTCGACCAAACAAGTCCTTTCTTTCGCGGGATCTGCCACCATAACAGTCACCTTCCACTTCTCCGGCACGGAATTGAAGTAATCAAAGAAGTACCACGGTCGGTTTTGCTGTCGGGCATAATCAGTACAGGTCCACCAGTTAGGAACGACAGCGGCTGCTTACGCTCAAAATCTCATGTACGGCCTCGACGGAACAGAGACGCATTCCGAGTTCCATATAGATGTTTTCCTCGCGCGTCCACAGGGGGTGCTCAGCCGCATATGCCTCAGGTGGTTTAATGTTAATGCATGAGTCGGTAATTAGAGCGTCCAGGAAATCGAGCTTCTCCGGCAGCAGTTGCATAGGAGGATCGACAAGGACGATCGCTGTCGGGTGCGATGGGGGAAGATGCGGAAAGAGGCTCAGCGCCGTCGTTGCACCCAAGGAATGTCCGATGATCAGGGAATAGTTCCTTGCCTCGAGGTACGGACGGAGGTCTTCCGCGATGGCACTGAGGCGGTAGTCGACTGACACTCTAGATGCATGCCAAATGAGATTGGGAGCGGTCACGAAGTAACCTGACAACGTTAAGCGCCCCCGGTTACCGCACATACATCGCTACATACCTTGAGCAGCCAAGGAAGACGCGACACGGTGCCATGTATTGGAGGATGATGACAATCCGTGGATCAAGAGTGCATGCTTGGTGGCAGTGGGTGAACCCCACGTTGTTGCAGAGGGAACGCTGGTCATGATAGTGGAGGAGTAAAGGCGGGTAGCACTCAGTCGTACTGATATGGTGAGAGCACAACACCCGACGGCCGACGGCCGCAGCGGCGCAGCCTGATGGATGATCACAGGAAGCCTACTGCGCACCGGCAATTACCATCAGCCGACGGAATCGCAGCTACACTTGAATACTATCACCTTCACTGTGTCGGAAGGCGGACGAAAAGTCGCTGCCTCACGCCTAGCACATAAGGATCTCTGCGCTCAGCAGTGATCCTCGGGCATGTTTTCCTCAAAGGCGTCTCTACCGGACGATTCAAAGAAGAAAAGGGTACACAAAAACAGCGGAAGTTTTTGTGGTGGCGATGATTCACCTATGAGATAAAGTTAAGTTTTTGAACGCAAAGTATGACAAGGATACTCAAAATCAACCGAGTGTCAGGATGGCATGAGCTTTGGCTTTCACCTCGAACGATGGCTGTATCTCATCTCCGACGCTTGTACACACAAACAATACACATGGGCCATGTATTAAGTCAACCCACTCGAAAAAGACTACACACTCGAATATCTTCTCGTCATGTCGTTCTGTGACTCTGCGCCCTTCGCAAACCGCAGAGGATCATCAATGCAGAGCAACAATTCCGACCTCCAAGTTGTTGCTGCCAGTCATTCTGGCGCTTCTCATCTACATTATTAGTCTTCGCCTTTATATCAATCCGTGCTTCATCCGGGTACGCACCCTGACCCAACACTCACTTTGCGCGATCCCATAATTATCCCGCCCTGTCGAGATTCCCTCCACGTTGTACCCCCTCCTTAATACGTTCTGCGTGGCCGGCATGGAGCTTGTCTTGGTCATGCAATCCCCCCCCCGATTGCAGTCGGCATCTCGTTGATTAATGTGTTGTCATTCATCACTACCATTCCTTGTCATGGAAGATGGTGTAATGAACCATCACTGCCTATCGGAATGCGGGACCTCCCACCATGACCCACCGCGTCAATTATGATACGGCAGTTATGTCGAACTAGAGTATCAGTAATGTGGAGGCCAGGGCAGGAGGCATGACAAACGAGGACCTGCTCCATCCAAGTAGCATATCAGTTTTATGTGCAATTTGAATACCGAGGAAGTCATGCGTAGTGCTTTTTCTTCTTCGAGCGAGTGCTACAAGGCACTAGCATTGTACTACTTGAACGAGGTGCACGGACCTTGCCAGGTAAATTCATTGACGTGAGGTGCATCAAATTCGGGCGGAAAACTCGCGGCGTGGATATCATGGAGTGTACGTGAGACCCTCTTGGAATCGGAGAGGCCTCACGTCCATACCTCCCGCAACTGCGTGATACATTCATAGATAGCTCATCCGGGAAACGTCGATCGCGTTGGTGGGATCGAAGCGGTTGAAGAACAAAAAAGTGAGTTGACCGACTACGAGTCGGTAGAGAGGATCGACAAGGACGATCACCGTCGAATGTGATGTGGGAAGAAGTAGAAAGAGGCTCAGCGTCGTCACTGCTCTCAAGGAATGGCCAATGGCTAGGGAGTTGCTTCGAGGTGAGGACGGAGTCTTTCGTGAGGGAAGTGAAGTGGTGGTCGGCCGATAACCCGGATGCATGCCAAATGAGATCCGGAGCGATCACGAAGTAACTTGACAACGTTGAGCGCTTGCGAGCACCATGATCCAGATTGATACAGACCTTGAGCAGCCAACGAAGACGCGACACGGTGCCATGTACCGGAGGATGATGTAGTAAGTCCGTGGATCAATGGTGCATACTTGGTGGCAGAGGGTGAACCCCACGGTGTGCGGAGGGAATTCTGTTCATGATGGAGCAGGAAAGCCCAGCCATACTGTGCGGTCTTCATCCATTTTCTTGTTGCGGCCTCGCAGAATTGAAAACACCACGATTCAGCTTTTTCACAAGAATCCGAGAATTGCCCATGACCACACTGCGCATGTTCACATCTGCACCGAATTTCAAGAGAACCATTCCACGTTCAGTCTTCCGAAGATCTGCAGCACACCCAAGTGGATCTGTCCCAATACTCGATCTGAGACGACGGCCAGAGAGGAATGCTTGAAAGAATCCGGCAGAGGAATAAGTGATTATAATGTAGAGTTCAAAAGTCATGTCTTGGCGATGGCCAGGGTGGATAAGGTCATCGGGGATCCTTCTCACGCAACTCGCAGAGGCCCCAATGTGGTGGTGAACATCCGATCAGAGAAATTGCAGTGCTTCAAGGACGCCTATTGACCACGGGTAGACATGGGCGAGGTGGGTGAAACCAGAAGAAAGAACATAGGAATGAATTTCAAGGCTCACTATTGCTGCGGGAGCGTCCTTGCTTCAGGAAAACAGATAAATGGCGCATGCACATTTTTGCCACTTCGGCGTGGGCCTCATGGGAAATGATACGATACGTCGACAGAATCGTACAACGGGTGAGGTATTCTGGTGAGATAAGTCATGCAGATGTTGTTTGGAATGTACCTTGACGCTCGTGAGATAGGACGAGAACATCCGCTTCACAATATGACACAAGGCTCGACAACCCGTCAAACAGTGACCGTGTCTCACGATCATTCTTTCGTTGCGGGAAATCGACTGCGAGCCCCTCAACGATCTGATCTAGGCGCAAAGGCTCCAACGCGATTACGAGCCAAGCCAGCACACGTTGCGCCACCTGCCCTTCCGCTTTTGTTCGTCGATTGACTCTAGGATTTTCTCCATCACTGAAACTAATTTTTTTTTACCTAGTCATATATCTTTGTTGGAACTCTAACAAACGGCGAAATGTGATAGGATTTTTGCGCGCCTTGATAATACGAATATATTCGTTTCCATTGCTATCCTC
>JBBPJJ010001187.1:0-10786 GCA_038088635.1 Veloboletus limbatus
ATCACCTTGCCATGGCTTCCTTTCACAACCTCGCACCACATGTCCTCCTCATGCTTACCCAAGTCATCCTCATCTCTGCTCTGGACCTTACCCTTGGTCCTCTCCTCATTCTCTTATCCGGACCATATCCATGGTCCTTCCCTGTTCCCTCAGACCTCATGGTCACTCCCTAGATCCCTGTCTCCAGATCCCTCATCATGCACTTCCTTGGCCTAACCCGAGTCCTCGTGTCCTGTCCTCACCTTCCATGGCTCCCATTGACTTATCCAACATGAGTCATCGCCCTTGTCTCTGACTCACATCAAGTCCGCCTCCTTTTCTTCCTGCTTCTTTGATCTCTTCCTTCCTTTCTTCGTATACCCTCAACCCTATGCTCCCACATGCATAGCCTTGGCTTCTCTTCTTGCACAGCCTACTTCCTGTGTGTTCCTTTCCTATCTTCCTTCTCATTCTCGCACAGCCCATGACTGGTGCTGTCCTCATTCTTGCATAGCCCATGACTGGTCTTGTCCTCTTTCTCCTTTCTTGTCCATGGTCTGTGCCCCTTACCTTACAGTATATAAACCCTCGTAGCACATACCATGTTCCCTATTCTTGATCTCCCTGGACGTCCCCTGGTCCTATCCCTTGTCCCTGGATTTACCCCTAGTTCTTGTACCTTAGTCTTAGAACCACCCTCCAATCCTAGTCCCCTTCGCTGATTCCTAGATTGACCCAGTATACAACTTCTTGGCTGGCACTCTACGTGTGCAGTCTTCGTCCTCGTGTACATCATCAATGGCATCGGCCAAGGCTTCTCTTGTCCTTGACCCCTCCAGGGCTACGCGCGAGCTTACCCAAGCCCACACATAACACATCCTATGATCACTTCCACACAGTCCTCCTCACACTCTGCTTCTTACACAGCGTTGAGTAGTGTACAGGATGTACGTAGTATACCCAATGACATGGACATTATCTGCACACACGGCTCCAATGCCAAGTGTGATCACTGTGAGAGAAAACTCTGGATCTTAGATTCAGGTGCATCTGTGCACTTTTCACCCAATCGTTCCGACTTCAGCGATTATACATTGCTTGGAAAAAATAAGATTCCCATCTCAACTGCCTGTGGTAATATATTCATCGTAGGGACAGGCAAATGCAAATTGCAGTGGAAAGATGCACAAAATAAAGTGTGCAACCTAACTCTATTCGATGTGGGACATATTCCCAATTCAGAAGTTCGATTGGTATCTATGGGCCAAATGCTTAATGCTGGTGCCAAAGTTAGAGGAAACGCAGAGAGTATAGACATGCTCTTTGATGATGACACCATACTTGTGTCCTTTAAACCAGGCCATATGGGCCATATACCCTTGAGAAAATATCCAATCGCCACCATTCAATGGTGACTCCTGACTTTGAGACCATGCATAAGCATATGGGACATCCTTCCAAGGATGTAATGAAACATGCTGTGAAACACATGTGCAACTTCCCTTCACTCGAGATACCAAAGGATGACAAGACCTGCAAAGGTTGTGCGGAGGGTAAAACCCCTGCTCATACTTTCCACCCAGATCTCAGGAGAGCCAAAGTGCCCTTCAAGCTTATACATTCGGACATTAAGTCCTTCCCAATTGCATCATACCATAAGTACAAGTATGTCATTACCTTCTTCAATGATTATACGTCATATGAGTGGAGCACATTATTGCGCACCAAGGATAATGCCTTACAGGCAACCAAGTGCTTCTTAGCGATGGTTTCTACCCAATTCAACACTACTGTCAAAGGATGGATGTCTGATGCAGGAGGAGAGTACAAGTCCAAAGCTTTTGATGAGCTGCTTGCCTCTCAGTGGATATGCATTTACCAGAGTGCCCCACATATTCCCCAACAAAATGGTCATGCTGAGCGCTTTATACGCACCATTATGAACAAGTCGGAATCAATGCACCTTGATTGTTGTGCACCCGAATCTTGGTGGGAATTCAGTTGGAGCCACACTGTCCACATATACAACAGGACACTATTGCACAGACATAACTGGCACACTCCATTTGAGATTCTCAACGGGGAGGCTCCCAATATCAGCCATCTTCGCATCTTTGGTTGCAAAGCATATGCATATGTCCCTTCGAACGTTCGCACCAATAAGCTGGCCCCTAAATCAGAACTAAAGGTGTACCTAGGTGTTGCACCTGGTAATGAACAGAATTATCTATTAATGTGCTGCCCCCAAAACATCATTTTCACTTTGGCACAAGTGCTCTTTAATGAGCAGCTGTTTCCGTTATGTGGGAAACCCTCACGTCCACAGACACAGGCCGTTCCTGAGCAACAGGTAGAGATTCCACTCCCTGATATGCCGGATGACCTTGATGACTTCCACCCTTGTCTGGACTCTCCCAAACCACTCCATGCGCCTCCACTGCATACTCCTTTGCCTGTTGCACCACCTTCATCTCCTATGCAACTCAAAAAGGGCAAAGCCCCTGAGTGCTGCCCTCTGCCTGCACCCCCTGCTGTTCCTCCTGCTCCTCGCTGCTCTAGGCACAAATGGCATGTTCCTCACTGCCCAGGAAACATCTATGGGGATGATCGTCATTCTGTTGATCAAGAAAAAGACGCAGAGCATACTTGGCATGATTTGGACTGTGCTGGTGCACCTCCTTGACAAGAAGTTCCCAGGACTTTTCCCGATGAGCACCTTCCTGACATTCCCCTCCTGGAAAATGTCGATCTCTCCGAAGAGAAGATTGAGCACATCACCAGGGAAGGGGGAGGAGCGCTCACTTTTTACCTCTTGGAGAAGGCGATACGGCTAGATGCTGCAGATCATTTGAAGCCTATATGCGATTGGACTTTCAAGGATATCCACAAACTGCCATCCACACAGCAACAGAAGTGGAAAAATGCTTGTCGCGAGCAACTCAGGTCCTTACCAAACAAGAAGTTTTTGAACTGGTTGATCATCCTAAAGATCGTAAAGTCATCAAAAACTGTTGGGTATTTGATGTCAAACCCAATGGTGGAAAACATGTGTGCCTTGTCATGAAAGGTTTCTCACAGGTCGAAGGCTTAGACTTTGACCAAATCTTTTCACCCGTCATGTGATATGAAACAGTGTGCTTAATGCTTGCACTCGCAGCGCTCGAAAACTGGCACATGGAAGCCATCGATGTTCGCACCGCTTATTTATATGGCGCACTTGACGAAGAGATCTACATGGAACAACCTGAGGGATTTTAAATCCCTGGTGCTGAGACCAAAGTATTGCACCTCAAAAAAGCCCTCTACGGATTAAAGCAGGCTGGTCTCAGCTGGTGGAAAGCCCTCAATGAGTCCATGAAAGAACTCAGCTTTGAAAGGATTAAATCTGATCCCAGCATCTTTCTCTATAAAAAAAAAGGCTCCCTTACAGTTGTAGCCATAATCTATGTAGATGATGCTGTTTTCTGTGGTCCCTCGAAGGCGATTGTTAATGAGGTTAAAGCGCACTTGATGCACAAATGGGAATGTCATGATTTTGGCGAAGCCAAAGAGTTTCTGCACATGAACATCAAACGCTCCGATCATAAGATCTTTATTGATCAAAAAGAATATTTACAAAAGATTGTTGAGTGATTTGATCTGCAAAACGTTAAAGCAATGCAGACTCCCCTACCTCACGGGTATTATCCCCTTAAAAACAATGTGCCTGTCAACCCCGCACTTTGTCAGAAGTTTCAAACTGTAATCGGTTCCTTGATTTACATCATGATAGGAATTCAGCCTGATATTGCCTACCCTGTCACTACAATAGCATGTCATTCGGCCAACCCAACTGAGGAACATTTATCAAAAGCGCTGTATATCTGTCACTACCTTTTGGGCATGCCTAAAGCAGCCTTGTGTTTTGATGGCACCAGAAATGAAGGCATTATCGCTTATACCGATGCAGATTGGGCATCCGACCCAAATATACACAAATCCCAAACCAGCTGGTTCCTTAAACTAGCCGGATGTACTTTCAGCTGGCAATCTCGCCTGCAGCCTACTGTGGCACATTCTTCTACTGAAGCTGAGTACATGTCCTTATCGGACTGCGGTAGACAAGCGTTTTGGGTCAGGCAACTTCTACGTGAATTGGGATATAACATGAATGCAATTCCTATTTGTGGTGATAACCAAGGATCTATTTTCATGGCGTCCAACCCTATCACTGAACCCCACAGTAAGCCCATTGACATTCGTTGGCATGTGATTCATGATTGGATCCAAGATGGTCACATCGAATTATTCTTTATCGATGGTGTCAGTAACCCAGCTGACATGTTCACCAAACATTTAGGGCGTATGAAGTTTGAGGAATTCTGTACAAATCTAGGGATTGTTTTATTTCCTCCATAGTCGCCATTCCGCTCTACAGCCTACCCTGCTTTGAGCGAGGGGGAGTGTTAAATGCACTATCATATAGCTGCTTCACTCCTATTTCTATTTTTCTTCTTTAGGTAGAGTAGCTTATATAATCATACAATACCTGTCACTATATAAGATTCGAACTCAACGTCTGAGTTCTAATAACATCTTGTTCTTCAACAATGTTAAAGTCAGGTTGAATCAACTCCGGCTACTCCGGTGACAACTCTGGGGTAGCACGATTTGTCGGGACTTCGGCTTCAGCGACTCGAACGGAGTGCTGCACCCTTGTCAGACTCTCATCCCGGTATTTGCGGAATTGGAGCAGAGAGACTTAACACTGACTGGCAGCGAAGTCGAGTGGGGGTCGGATGCGAGCGAAAGAGCTCAGACAGAGATCAGAGAACAGAAGAGGAGTTGAACTTAAGTCGATATTTGAACTGAGGTACTCTAGCAACTATCAACGGGTTTATATACCTAAATGTGGAGCGGGACGGAACAGAACGGAGTACGAAATGGAAGTCAGACGAGTGGATGGCTATCATAGAATCAAATGATGGACAGGGTATCAAAGATGGTTGTGAACGATCGCAAACAACGTCAAAGTCTGATGGATGTGAAATGAATGTCATAAGTCAAAGGCCATCAATCAAAGTCAGGAGGTCATGTGGTATGAAGCGTCATAATGAGCGGAATGGAACAGGGTTGTGGGGCGCCTTGGGAGTTTGGAAGAGGGCAGGATGATGGAACCGAGTTGCGGAGCAACAGAGTAGGGTTACGGAGTTCGGGATATGACAGTATCCCCCTCTTAGGCCTGAGCCCACGAAGGCCAGCAGCATTAAGCGGAGAACAATGCAGAGATACGCAAGGTGATGTAACCGGAGTCATGTTATGGAGTAAACAAGGTCACATGGTGCGGAGATCAAAATGTCGCAACGGGGCATAAAGTGAGTGAACACGTCCATTAATCCTTATTACCAACATGTCCGACCTCAACATCGCAACAATTTGCGACTGGGATGATGAGCTCCTTGTGGAGCACAATGACGACGACGTGACGTTCAACGCGAAGGTGGCGGAACGACAGAGGCGGGTGAGAAACTGGACAGAAAAGGAGCACAGAATTGCGGCGGAGGAGGTGAGGCGACATGAGGAGGAGGAGGCGTGGTGTTACGTGTGGGATTGGGTAAGCTCGCACGTAGCCCTGGTGAGGTCTAGGACAAGGGGGACCTTGGCCGATGCCATCGATGGTGTACGCGAAGACGTAGGCTGCACACGTATAGTGCTAGCCGAAGGAATCGTATACTGGGTCGATCTTGGAATCAGCAAAGGGAGCTAGGATTGCAAGGGGTAGATCTAGGACTAGGGTACAAGGGGGAAAACCCAGGGGAGATCCAGGGAGATCAAGAATAGGGAACATGGTACGTGCTACTAGGGTTTATATAGCGTAGGGTAAGGGGCATGGACCATGTCAAGAAAGAAAAAAGAGAACAGCACCGGTCAAGGGCTGTGTGGAATGAGGACAGCACCGATCATGGGCTGTGCGAAGGAAGGTCATAGAATACAAAGGAAATGGAGAGAAGAGACTAAAGAAGGAAAGCACAGGAAGTAGGCTGTGCGAGAAGAGAAGCCAAGGCTATGCATGTGGGAGCATAGGGCTAAGGGTATTCTAAGAAAGGCAAGGAAGATCAAAGAAGCAAAGAGAAAATGAGGTGGACTCAATGATGAGTCAGAGACAGGGGCAATGACTCATGTTGAGTGAGTCAATGGGAGCCAGGAAGGTGAGGACGGTGTAGGAGGGCTCGGGTTAGGCCAAGGGAATGCACGAGGAGGGAATGAGGCGTGCATGAGGTGGAGATCTAGAGACGGGGATCTAGGGATGACCATGAGGTCCGAGGGAACAGGGAAGGACCACGGATATGGTCCGGACATGAGGATAAGGGGAGGACCGAGGATAAGGTCCGGAGTGGGAATAAGGAAGACTCGAGTAAGCACGAGGGGAACTCGTCGTGTGAGGCTGTGAAAGGAAGCTGCAGCAAGGCAATGCTAAAGGGAAGCCTCGAGGTGAGCACGTGATGAACACGAGGCGTGCTCATGGAATGAGTCGGAAGGAACGTAAAAAGGTTGTACTCAGCGGGTACAACACGAGGAGTGCGAGGAGGATCCAAATGAGTATGCCGAGGGTGATGTTATAGACCAAAGTTAGGGGTTCCCATAAAAGGACTAAGAATAGGGGAAATCGTAACACGCGGGCGGTGCAGAAGGCGGCGAAAGTAGCCGCAAGACAGGCAGTGAGTACCCCCGTGGCCAGCATTCTTATTCATACTAACCAACTCCAGGCGGCAGACTTGCGCCGCCAGGAAGAGGGGAGTGGGAGCGGCAGTCCCAAAAACAAGGGCAAGGGGTCTGCATGCATGCACCGCACGCAGAAGGGGCTGGAGTGCATCCTGGGGAACAGGAAGGCTTGGGCATGCCGTCGCTGCCAAGTGCTGCAGCAGAGGTGTGAGTGAATAGGGGAGGCGACCGTGCCAAAGTGGAAGAAGCGGAGAGTGGAGGTGGTGATTGGAGCTGATGAGGGTGAGGGTGAGGGGTCAGAGCAACCGAGAAAGAAGACGAAGCATGCAAAGAAGACGGAAGTGCGCGCAGACGTGGAGGGCAACGGGTTGGCGGAGGTGGCGAGGGCGTTGGAGGTCACAGCAGCGGCGATGCGAGATATCACGTCTGCCATGCACGCGAATTCGGTGCGTGTCGCCGAGATGGTGTGCACCATCGAGACCCTCACTGACCTGATGGTGCATACCGTCTACGGGTCAGAGTCAGAAGACTCGGACGCAGACGTCCGGATGGACACGGAGGAGTTGGAGGAGATGCGGGCAGAAGAAGCAGGATATGCAGCTGGGTCGGCAGAGTTGGAGGGGTTGGTAGGGGAGAATGGAGGAGAAGAGGGAACAGAAGGCAGGACGGAAGCGGAGGTGGAAGAGGTAGCGGAGGAAGTATAGGGTAGGAAAAAAATGTATATAAAGAAATAAATTGTCTGTTTTTCTTCTCATTGAGTATAATAAGGGCCGGGCTTCGACGGAAAACGGAGGTGAAAATTGCAAACAATTTCGGAAGTGTGACCCAACTCCGTAGCTAGTAACCAAGAAGTTTCTTTGTCGGTACCCTCGTATCCTGACCAGCGGACCAAGTATAGGAGTTGACAACTCTGTCGTCGGCAGTCGGTCTTCGAGTCCAGAATTTCTGTGATTTCGTACTCGGGTTTGCTGTTGACTTCTATCGGAGGTGGCGGAGGCTGGTCGCAATTCGGGATTGTGTTCGGGATGGAGGGTTCGAGTTGGGAAACATGAAAGACAGGATGCACGGACTTCATGGCATCGGGAAGACGGAGTGTGAAGGAGTGTGTTCCGACTTGTGCAATGATCTCGTAGGGACCGAGATTCTTTTCTGAGAACTTCTTCGACGGTCGGATGGAATGGAAGTACTTGGCCTTGACGAAAACTCGGTCTCCAACTTTAAAATCTGGAGCCAGATTTCGTTTTGCATCTGCAGGAGCTTGGTAGCGCTGTTGGGCAAGTGCCATTTCCTCGCGGAGGTAATGATGCAAGGATTGAAGGTCTACGGAGTAGTCGCATGCGTGAGCTGAGGTCAAATCCCTTTTGGGATGCATGGAGAGGTCGGTGTGGTATCCCTTATTGGCAAAGAACGGGGAGACACCGGTCGTCACAGTCGGAGCGTTGTTGTAAGCGAACTCTGCTAGCGGAAGGAGATCGGACTAGTTGTCCTGCTGATAATTGCAATAAATGCGGAGGTACTGTTCCAGCATTTGGTTCATGCGTTCTGTTTGTCCATCACCTTTGGGATGATAACCGGAGGTGAAGTGAAGGCGGATGTCAAGGGCCTTGCCAAGGGAGCGGAAGAAGTGGGAGACAAACTCCACACCTCGGTCAGAAGTGACGTGGGAAGGAACTCCGTGCTTGGAGAAGACATGGAGGAGGAAAAGTCGAGCTAACTCCGGAGAGGTGATCTTGTCGTCGGTCAGGATGAAGATGCATTGTTTAGTCAGTCGATCTATGACAACCAGAATCGTGGAGTAGTTGGAAGACGGGGGAAGTTGTTCAATGAAGTCCATGGAGATGGAATGCCACGGACGTTCGGGGATGGGGAGTTGTTTTAGAAGACCGTAGGGCTTATGCCTAGGAACTTTAACGCGTGCACATGTAGTACAGGAAGAGACATAATCTTTGACGAATGTACGAACTCCAGGCCATGTATAGTCGTGGCGTACTAGCTCCAGGGTGTGATTTTGTCCAAAATGTCCGGATAGTGGGTGGTCATGCTTATAATGGAGGACTTGGAGGTGGAGATCATTGGCGTCGGGGACATATATGTGATCATTGAGGTGGAGGAAGCCATCGGAGTCGATAGACCAGCGGGAATTGGAGCTGGAGTCGGACAGTATGGAGGTGGACATGTGTTGTGAAGCCACTGGGTCAGAGGGAAGCGCAGAAAGGATGTTGGCATGGAGAGTATCTAAGTCAAACATCATACCAGCACGGAGGACGGGACCTGCTAAACTAGAGGCTCATAGGGAGGACGCGAGCTGTGCCTGGGTGAAAACGGGGCGGAGATTATGGGGGTTAATACAAGCATAGTCCCTATCCCCCTCTTTGGGATAGACGTCCTAGCATCGAGTAAGGGTGTTGGGCTTACTGCCCAAACGTCCGGGGTGGAATCGGAGGACGAGGTTGAATTGGCAGAGGAACTCCGACCAGCGGGCCTGCCGCTGAGTAAGGAGCCAGGTAGACATGAAGTATTCTAGGTTCTTGTGGTCGGTAACACCGTCGACAGGCGTAGCGGAGCCCTCAAGGTAGTGACGCCAAGTACGAAAAGCATCATGGACGGCAAGAAGCTCCTTATCATGGGTGTCGTAGTTGAGCTCGTGCGTATGCAATGTGCACAAGTAGAAAGCGACGGGGCAGACTTCATCATCGAAGCACCGGAGAGACAGAATTCTGGCCACTGTGTAGTCGGAGGCATCAGTCTCCACAATGAATAGAGCATCGGGCACCCAATGAGTGAGGATCAGAGTGGAGGTGAAGGCGTCCTTGAGGCGCTGGAAGGCAGAGCGACAGTCGTCTGAGAATTTCCATGGAATACCCTTACAGGTGAGGCAGGTTAACGGAATGGTGATTTTGAAGTAACCGTGGATGAAGCGCCGGTAAAAATTGGTGAAACTGAGGAAAGATTGGACATCCTTGACCTTACGAGGTTCAGGCCACTCTCAAACGGCGGTGACTTTGTCAGCGGACATTGTCAGGCCGCTGGGGGAGAGGCAATAGCCGAGGTACTTGGTGGAGTCCGTGTGGAATTCGCACTTCTCTGGTTTGGCAAAGACACCGTTAGCACAGAGTTGCCGGAGGACGTCTTGGATATGCTCGTGGTGTGTGGACTTGTTCTTGGAGTAAATGAGGATATCATCTAGGTAAACGATGACACAGACATCGAGGAGGTCAGCGAAGATGGTATTGACAAACCGCTGGAATGCTACGGGAGCATTCGTGAGACTGAACGGCATGACGAGCCATTCATAGGAGCCGTAGCGCGTGCGAAAGGAGGTCTTCCATTCATTGCCATCAGCAATGCGGACCAGATGGTATGCGTGCCAGAGGTCGATTTTGGTGTAAATCTTAGCACGGCTTGGAGCATCGAGGAGATTGGAGATGCAGGAAAGCGGGTAGCAGTCTTTCTTCGTGATTTTGTTAAGGCCTCAGAAGTCAACGCAGAGGCGGAGTGAACCGTCCTTCTTGCGGACAAAGAGGACCGGAGCTGCGTGAGCTGAGGAGGAAGGACGAATGAAACCATTGGCGAGGTGTTCATCCAGGAACAAGCAGAGGGATTCCAACTCTGAGGAGGAGAGGGAATAAGTGGTGCCCAGGGGTGGAGAAGCTCCATCCTCCAAGTTGATGTTGAGATCATGCTTGCGATGCAGCGGGAGTGCAGATGCCTTGGATTTACTGAAGACATCCGCGAAGTCATGGTATTCCAGAGGGACACCGGAAAGATCGACCTGTTCAGGGTCGGCAGACGGGGCAGAAGTGGAGCGGAGGTGGCTCTCTTTGAGCTGTAGGCTAAACTGTATGGAACCTTCCAAGCGACAAGCCATCACAAAAGCGGGGGCGCTAATTATCACAATAGGCGGGGCGGTGCAGTCAGAATGACGCGGTGAATCAGGGGGTGTGGAGTCAGCCGAAGGCAGAGATGCCAGAGGCTGCGGAGGAGAGCTCGGGGTTGTCAGCATGGGAGCCTCAGATGAGCAGAACATGATGCTGTTCGAAACCCAGTCAATCAACGGATTGTAGCGGGTGAGCCAGTTATGTCCCAGAACAAGTGAGCAAGAACC
>JBBPJJ010001189.1:0-10780 GCA_038088635.1 Veloboletus limbatus
TTATCAAGGCCAAGGGAGCTCATACCAAGTACTAGATAGTTGGATTTTTGTAAAGTCAAAAAACTGTCTGCATGACATGTCATTTTAAAATAGCTGCCATTTTGTCAAATCGTATCCATATCTCTTGTGTTATGGACTGATAGAAAGCCAAGAGCAGGTACTATATTTGATATCTATATTTGGTCAGGCTGGGGTTAGGGGTTATCGGGTTTAGTGACTTTGAATGCAAAATGTGCAAACATGCGGACGGTTGTTTGAGCCACTGTAATTGCGATGAAAGGGTATCCTTCATCGGTTGTAAGACTATCATAATGACAATAATTGTAGAGAAATTGTGATTATGAACAATGATGATGAAAACAATGTGCCATATCCCTGTACCTCTTGCCTAGTGGAAGATAATAACAACAATAAGCAACGTAGCCTGAAGCATGGTGATGAGGATCACCTTCCGCTATTCCCAAGACAATAGTGACAATAAATCCGACTGTCTCTTAAGGGTACATGTTTTTAGTGCAAAGTTCGACTTCCACCTTCCTTCCACATTGCTGCCATAGATAACAATAAATTGCTCCTGCAGACATCTGATGATGGGTAACATACTTAGCTGATTCACCCCATTGCTATACCAGATTTCACAGGTGAATACCTACCTCTTCTGTTCTTGAAATTGACCTGATTTCCTTGTAAACAGTTGCAATATATGCTAGCTGTTGGTCTTCAGTGATAGTTTCCCTCCTCATCCACAGTCAATGAAGCAGATCCTACCATACCTGCGAAGTGGCCTCCTCTTGAGCTGCAAGTTGAGCAGATCCCTTCAGCTAGTTCTGCCTTCTCCAAATATCAAGCAATCAATAAAGATCTCTCCACCACACCTGTGCAAAGGCTGGCTCTTGAGCAGATCTCTCCCACTAGCTCCCCTTCCCCCTCCCCCTTCCCCTCCAAATATTGAGCAGTCAATGAAGATGTTCTTGTTCCATCCACAAAGAGGCTGACTGCCAAGCGGATCCATTCCACTAGTTCCTTCTCCCCCTCCAAATGTTGAGCAGACAATGAAGATCTCCTTGTCCCACCTGCAAAGAGGCCAGCTCCTAAGTGAATCCCTTCCACTAGTTCCCCCTCCTCCTCCAAACATTGAGCAGATAATGAAGATCTCTTTCTACCTATGAAGAGGCTGGCTCTTGAGCAGATCCCTTCCACTAGTTCTCCCTTCTCCTCCAAACATCAAGCAGATGATGAAGATCTCTTCCCACCTGCAAAGAGGCTAGCTCTCAAGTAGATCATTTTCACTAGTTCCCCCTTCCCCTCCAAACGACAAGCAACTGATGAAGATCTCTGCCCACTTGCAAAAAGGCTGGCTTCTGAGCAGATCCCTTCTGCTAGTTCCTCATCCCCCTTCAAACACCGAGCAGATAATGAAGATCTCTTTGTTCCATCCACAAAGAGTCCAACTCTCAAGCAGATCTCTTTCACTAGCTCACCCTCCCCCTCCAAACATTGAGCACCAGATAAAGATCTCCTTGTTCCAATTGCAAAGAGGCTGACTCTTGAGCAAATCCCTTCCACTAGCTCCTCCTCCCCCTCCAAATGTCGAGCACCTGATGAAGATCTTCTTGTTCCACCTGCAAAGAGGCTGGCTCTCAAGTGGATCCCTTGCACTAGTTCTCCCTCCCCCTCCAAACATTGAGCACCTGATGAAGATCTCCTTGTTCCACCCACAAAGAGTCCAACTCTCAAGCAAATCTCTTCCACGAGCTCACCCTCCCCCTCCAAACATTGAGCAGTTGATGAAGATCTCCTTGCCCCATCTGCAAAAAGGCTGGCTTTCAACTCAATCTCTTCAACTAATTCATGCTCTCTATCTACCTCCTCCAATCAGCCGAAACAGGTTGCACTGTCACCTCTGTCCACCAAGAAGTTTGTCATCAGGAGGGCTTTGTGCAGGACTGAGACAATGTTTATTCCAACAGATATCCACCAAAGTGCTTGTCTTGTAAGTATTCTCTTTCTGGACACCGTGAAGTTCACACAAGTCTTCTAGTCTAACAGATCAATTTTCTGGTGCATGCCTGTTGAACTGCTGTATATGATCACTGAAGAACTTGACCCTGCATCCCTTCACATCCTGTCTCAGGTTTCCCAGCATTTTACTGAGATTGTGGGCTCACATTACATGACATCTGTTGGTTTTCCTGGCCTTGATGGAAATGGATGGCTGATGCTAGAGAACAACCAATGTGAAGCCCTCCTCATCTGAAAACGCTCCAGTGCATTCATGCTTCTCCAGCTCTTCCAGTTCACAGCATTCCAGCAGACAAATGATCACCACTTTGATGTATTGAGGATATTTTTTGAATCATTGAGGAGCATTGGGGCTATTCCTGAAGTTCATTTCTCCTTTTATGCAGGTCCACTAGTGGACTCCCTGGGGCTCTCAACCCTTCTTATGATGATCAATTTGTCAGGATGCCATAGTTTATATTGCAATGGCACCAGCTGAAGGTCATTCAAATCTGCCATTATCAACAGTTGCAGCACCATTTGTGAATGCTGGCTCCAAGAGCTTCATCTCAATTCCCCACTCCTGTTCACGCCAGCTATTATTCATTGCACCCTCACAACTTTCCATAATGCTTCTTTGCAGCACCTGACTCTTACCAACACTGGCTTGGAAGTTGGAACCCATTAAATGGTCACCTCTCCTACAATCAGCAACCTTTCCCCTACTATCCATGTTTGAGGTTGAGGAGGTTTGCCCCATCCTCACTCTCCTTGATTTTCTCATCAAGCATCAAGTATGTCGGTTGCGCATCACTGACCATGGCATCATGACTGTTTCACCCAGAATGACACAGTGACAGCACCATTGGGCCTCTATTACTTCTTTGGCCGAATTAGATGCTCCCTCAGCTACCATTACTTCAATGATGTGTCTTGTCAACTTGGCTATTCCGTTCCAGAGACTCATTATTTGTCTTCACCAGTCAGATGCTGAGCAGAATCTTCTTTCAAGCTTGCTCTCCACCATAGAACATTTTTCAGATATCCAAGACCTTCAAGTCACTGTTCCTGATGAACTAGATGACATAGCATATATGTTGCCTGATGATACTCGTACATGTAGTGCAAAAGAAGTTATTATCAGGCTTGCCAATCAGACATCAAATCCCTACATTATAGTAAGTGTTATTCTGGTACTCATCAATTTCATCACACCCTGACTATCCTACAGCTATACTGTGCCCCTTGAATGCAAGCATTTATGCAGGCTTGCAGGGTGTAGCTACACACGTGAGTTGGTGGCGTGACACATGTAGTTTCAAATGAGGAATTTCAGGAAATGTTCCAAATGTTCTCTACACTTGGAGACAACTTAGGTGTACATGTCTTTAGGTATGATGGCTGATATATACCTCTCTGAATTAAGGAGTTTGCATACCAAGACCTGAATTGTTACTTGCCCTATTCTGACCACCTCGCTACCTACAAGTGGGTGATTGGTGCCTACTTCACCCACACATTACCCTACACCTTTTGGGCCTATTAAAATATAATGTTTTCCAGATTCCTTATATAGTGACCCAAAATTATATATTCTATTGTGTGAAAAACTACTCCATGTTAGATAATGTTAAGTGGATGCTTGTAACATGGTATTTTGAGGCTGCAAAGTATTCATCAGAGAAGATAAGCTTATCATTAATATTATGAAATCCATACATGCTATTGTTTTGAATTCCATTATGATGATGTTGAAAAGTTTGGGGATAATTTTAAATTATGTGTAATATTATGACATCTCTTGAAATACAATAGTATAAGTACCACCAGAATAGGTAGTTTGAGGTACTTAAAATACTGAAACTCCCAGTGTGTTAGCAAAGTGTTGTGCAGCCATACAGCTACAGAGATTATATAATCTCAGTGCACTTACTGTTTTGTATGATAGTTTTACCTTAGTGAAACAACCACCACATTCCTTACATTATATAGTAACCTACTGTGTAGTCTTGCATTAGCAAACCACCTGTTTTGGCACAGTGCTACAGTATGTTATAGTTTCACAGTTAGGTACAGCTGCCTACAGTAAGAGACAATTAGCATTATATGTGCTATATGACACCAATGCATCCATTTCATCAATACTGTACAGCAAGGGACCTTTCTGTATCACTGTGATTACTGTAGTCACTATACAGCCATGCACAGCAACTTAGTAGTTTGCTGATGCCGCTCTGCCTGTTAAGACTGGGTCAACTTCAGTCTAACTCCAGGACTGCAGGAATTGTCAGAGGGGTCAGGACTTGGCTTCAGTGACTCGGAGCAGAGCACTATGCTCTTGTTGATCCATTGGAGTTGTCCTAGACCTGGATTTTTGAGAAGGGGACAAAACAGATGACATTAGAAAACTGGAGTTGGTCTTAGTTAATATTGAGGATATTTTACATGACTGTGACTATGGGTTTGTATATGGAAAATGGTTACCATCTTGGTAATGTGAAACTGACCACAGAATTGGAGAAATATGGAACAGACTATCAAAGTAGACATCAGATTGGAAATGCTTGCTAATGATCAGAAACAATGTCAATATATTTAATTAGGTGTTAAGGAACTGATGGATGACAGATATGAAGTAGTGTCAAACTGGAACAAGAAGAAACAAAGATGAAATCGCAAGAATGGAGTTTTTCTTGGAGTAGGAGTTCTGCAAGGAGTTCCCCCTAGGAGTTGGTTGGAATACCACTAGGAGTTGGAATACCACTCAGAGTTATGCTAGAAAGTGGTCAGAGTTGCAGAAATGTGATAGGAGTTGCAGGAGTTGCAATAGGAATTATTAGAATTGCAGTAAGAGTTGTTGAAGTTATGAAAGAGTTGTCGGAATTACAGTAGGAGTGGTCAGCATCATAGTAGGAGTTGTATATAGGGTGTATGACAAGTCTGCAGACTACTCCTCTTCATTCTCTGCAACAAAAACAAATGGATTATTTCTATCCATAGTTAGAAGATTGCTAGTGTGCTGGTTTTTAAAGGAGATAATTTGCTGTATCACTTTCCTGAATAAATTTTGTTATCAAAATGGGGAATCTATGCTCAGTTGAGGAACAAGACAAGTGAAGATATAAGTCTATGCATGAAAATGAGATAGGCTTATGTCTTTTCTCTTTTTCCTTTTTGCATCCATTAGCAAATCACTTTTTAATCTGATAGTATGGATAGCATGGACTAGCTTTGTATAGCTAGATACCTAGTGCTATGGATTTTTATAAAGAGATAGAAGAAATGTACCACAATATTTTCAATACTAATTTATATGTTAAAAAATATAAGCCAAATTTTATATGGATTTAAATTTCTATATACATTTTTAGAAGTATATATATAATTTTGATAATATGGCATATAAAGAAAGTTGTGGGAAAAATAGAATTTGACTAAGGTTTTTTTTTCATAGTCATTCCCTATTGCTAGTACTAGTCCTTGATACACTTTTGTTAATACTCTTACTTTATTTCACATTTGCTGTTTTTTACGCAACTTGTCATATCCTACAAACCCCAAAATCCAACTCCATACCCTAAGTCTATACTCTGTTCTCTGAACTCTTTTGCAACTCCATTCCACTCTGCTTTGCCTTGCTTAAGTTGACACTGCTTCGTATTTCATACAATGACTCCAAAAAGTGTTACAATAACTAACCTCAAACTGGGGCACAAAGAGAGATGCAACCTGCACTGAGATAGTATGTTCTCACAGTCTCGTGGTCAACAATGCATGTTGCTGTGCAATGCCAGGAGATGGTCATTCTACCACAGCTCAAAGACCGAGTTCAAATAGAAATTAAGTGTTTACACATTACACAAGTGTGGTACAGGCAATTATACTATCGGATTCCATGTTATGGTTTGCATGGTTCTTTTGTCTAAGGAAGAAATGGCTCGAGCTTGAGTTGCTTCAGTTTTTTTGCTACCATGACTGGATGGCAAGCCACTGGTATTTTTGATGTGGGTGGCGACTCAGATCAAGTGGCTTTCTCATCATTTGAATGGCTTGGCTCATGATTCTGAGTTGTAATGGTGAGAGGGAGTGGTTCAAAAGTGCTTGCAAGACGGTTGCAGAGACTTTCACTAATGTGCATGTCAAGGATCACAATGTTTGTCACAACCATGAGAGCTTTTTGCATGGCAAGTAAAAGTGTATCTTTAGCAGCAAGGACATCTTGTAGTGCAATTCCTTCAAGGTCATTGTTCCAATCAGATATCAAAATGGTTGGTGATCATGGTGGCAGTGCTTTGTGAAAAATCCGGATCTTGAAGTCCAGGAACTGCCAGTGATACATGTTCAAAATGCTCAGATACACTTGAAAATGGGTTAGCGGATTTGCCATCATCAGAGATCTTGAGCTCGAGTCCAAAAGAAGGCATTGATTCGTTAATGGTATGATTAGCAATGTCCTCCAGCAAGTTGTCCTCTGGGGTTGGTGTTTCGTCAGTCATCTCGAGTATCATCATTTCTTCATTCCATTCATCCAATGGATCAAGTTCCTTGGCAACCAACGAATCAGAGCTTGATTTGGAGGCATCAGAGTTAGTCCAAGTGCAGGTGCGTTGTAGACCAAAGAGGCCATTTCACATGGCATGTTGATATTCTTCTTGCTGAATCCTATTGTCATGTCAGTCAAAGAAGTTGGGAAGAACATGAGTGATGAGAATCATCACCCAGAGATCAAGGTGTGGCAGTCGTCCATTATGATGGTATGGACCAAAAGATTTCTGCTTGAGATGGCCATTGAAGAATTCAAGGTGGTTTGTCATTTTCGCCACATGGTTGGGATGAACACCCATGTGGTATGCTGCCTCCAAGACCCCACCTGGTGACCAGGAGAACCACCAAGCCTTGGACTTTAGGTAGTCTTGAAAATATGCAAGGAATGCAAGAGCACCAGTTGCTTTTGTTCGAATGAGAGGGTTGCTTGCTGTCTGCTTGAGTTTCTTGAAATAGGATGGCTCTTCATTGTACATGGTGATAGCTGTTTCATATGTGATGACATCTTTCAGGAGATTTATAAGAAATTTTACAAGTCAGCAACGAAGGGGGTGTTGTTCATTCTTTGGAACCAGACGGAGTGATCGATTCAAGCCATTTCGCCAAGCCTGCCATGTATGAAAGTGACATAGGATGAGAAAAACATCCTTCCAAGTAGCTTTTAGGGCAAATCTCTCCTGTGTGTCGTTATCAGTGATGGCGACCAACATTGCAAACTCCTCACCACATGCATTTTTTCCCATCCCCATCTTCCATCATCCAGTAAGGTCTTCAAGTAGCTTTCCATTATAGTCTGCATGAACTGCATGGGCATCTTTACGAGCAGTAAAAAGGATTTGAGCTATAGGTACACCCTTGTGTTTGTCATCGATGATCATGAGAATAAAAAGAAGTATGCGAGTGGTGCTGATACCAAAGGTTCCATCCATGATTATTTGCCATCCATGGACTATGACCAAACTCCCATGCCATTTCCCATTGTTTTGGAGTGGATATAATGAGTGCGAACTGTTCTGTTTTTGATGGAATATGAGGTTTGTAGAATAAACATGACTGTGAAAGCATGAGAGATGGTGGCTGAGGATTTTCCATGTGAAACCAACAATCAAGATTATCTTCTGCTGTCATATCCTGGTGAACACCATTTTCTCAGGCTATAGTACAATAAAGTGATGTTGATTTGTGGTCACTAAGCATGTAACAGTAGTGATTATTGCCTGCAGCCTTGCTTAGGTGTTCAAGGGCCCATTGGTGGCAAAGATGCTGAAGCTGAGTCAGCGGAATTTGATTATGAAGAAGATCAAGTGCATATGATCGAAAGCGTGGTTCAAGGGGAATATGTGGATCGCGAGACATTTGGAGTGTGTCAAGGCATGGATCAGAGTGATATAAAATGCCAGAAATCTTGTTGATTGAAAGTAGCCTTGGATCTAATTGTAGAAATACAAGTAACCTGAAAGCTTGAAATGTGTATACGTTTAGTTAGCATGCAATTAGAAGAACCGTACTCTGGTTGTCAATGATATCTTCTGTGGTTATGAGACGAATGAATGATGGGCAGTCAACATTGTCCCAACCAATCTCCCATGCTATGGCACCTGTTGTTGTACCACAGAGACACTAATAAAGGCGAGTGCAGCATATATATTTAGGTTTGTGGGAACCAAGCACAGCCATGGCAGCATTACAGGTCATAAGTGGTTTTGAGTCACTTGTCCGAATGGAGTACTTGGTCCAGACATCCTGTGGAATCTCAATCAGAATATGGAGCTGAAGCTCCTCTAGTTTCTGGAATGCATGATCTATATGGATGATGCATCAGCATCTACTAGGAAATGAAATCAACACCATCAGTGAGTAGAGTATAGTACTTTGATCTTCCAGGTCATGGCCACAATGGTACCAATCTAAGCCAACAAGGTCAATGTGATGCTGTATAACCTCACAGCAGGTATCAGATAGATGTAATTTTGTCGGAATGGATGCCTTCTTCCAAGTTGTTGTATTTGGGTTTTGGAGGGGTGGAGTAGCATCCAGCAGAACTTTCAGATCGGGTAATTGATCCTTGGGAGCTGGTTGTATTTGAGGTTGTCCAGGAATCATTGGGGACCATACAGGAAATTAATGAGCATAGGGGTAGTATAGTAGTAGTCCACTGGCAAGCAAGTACTACTATACACTGGCAGTGCTACTGTATTCTCATCCAATGCCTGATCGGAGCCTGGAGCCCAGAATGGAACATCCGACTAACTCAGTGTAAGTCCTAATTCCAGCACAAAGCGCCCTGCAACCACCCATGGGAATATCACTTTGCTTTGGTGAGGCCAAACTAAGTACATACCCCTGGCTACAAATCAGTCCCTGGGCCATGCAATTTGGCTCAGGAAGTGCAAAGATATGACTGTTTTTAAACAGGAACACCATTATAACAGCTTTTGGACTTTTGTAATACTAGGGGTATTTGGTATTTGGTATTTGGTATATCCTCCTTTGGCTTTAGCCACAGCCTGGACCCTCCTTGGCATGCTTTCAATCAACTTTTGACACTCCTCAGCTGGTATCCCCTCCCATACCTCCTGAATCCTCTCCCACAATTCAAAAATCCCATTAGAAGGGTGTTCATACTCTGCCAGCCTTCTCTTGAGGTAACCCCAGAGATGTTCAATGGGGTTTAGGTCAGGAGTGTTACAATTCCTTTTCTTTCTCTCTTTGTATCTTTTCTTTATCTTGTCTCATCTTGATGACCCTTCTATGGTAACCCAAGGGTTCACCTTTCCTGTCATCCAGATTATGCTTTCATCTTTACTTTTCCATGCTAAGTTCTCACAACTTGTATAAACTTAGCCCATGACTCCTCAATGAGTCACTTCAACTCACATTGAGTCATTCCTATATTTAGTGCCTGACTCCCTATGAGTCAGTATGACTCGTGCTGAGTTACTTTACATATTTAGCACTATGACTCTTCAACGAGTCATTTCCCATATTTACACTCTTCCTTTCTTGTCTCTGGTCCGTGCTCTATTAGCCTAGGTATATAAGCTTAGTCATACCATGCTTGTAGACCTAGCTTTGAGCTCTGCAATTCTAGCCCATGGTCTTGATTTTTGTCTCGTCGCCCTACCGGCTCCTCATTCCGATCATCCCTAGTGTCTTAGTCAGCAAAGGGGCATCCTTGACCCCCTTTTCTCGTCGCCACCCTAAAGCTTCAACATGAAGGCTTCCGTCTAGTCAAACGCCCTCGACCCCTTGTGGCTATGCACGAACCTACCCAGTCCATGCATAACAAGGAGACTGTGCAGGCCACACCATGGTCTCAAAATCCTGCTCTTCTTGCCACTTCTTCACCTTTCTACAGGTATGCTTGGAGTCATTGTCTTGCTGAAAGATGATGTCAGGTGGATTGAGACCATAATACTGTAGAGTATTCAGTAGATCATCCTTCAAAATCTGAAGGTAGAGGTCTCCATCCATCCTACCATCAACCTTAGCAGCATAGCCAACTCCCTGCCAAGTTATACATCCCCATACCATGACAGAACCTCCTCCAAATTTGATAGTACCTTGCACTAGCCTGTCACTAAGGCCCTCACCTGGCTTTTTCCACACCCATTTCCTCCCATCTGACCCTAGGTGATTGATTTTAGTCTCATTAGACCATATAATTTTTCCAGTCCTCTATGGTCCAATCCTTGTGAGCAATAGCAAAGTCCAAGCAAGCCTTGCGATGTGTAGCAAATAGTAGAGAGTGTTTGGACTTGACTACAGCCTTCATTCCAGACTTTTTCAAGTGATGATGAATGGTGTTAGGGTGAAAAGGTTGGTTGATGACATTGGAAAGTGTTTTGGTCACCTGAACAGCATTCTCTGCCTTGTGAGTTGAGATGAGATGAATAGCATGATGAATATGGGCAGGAGAAAGCTTGGCTGGATGACCTCCATTAGACTTTTCAAGGTCAGAATGCTTCTTGGAATAAAGTCTGGATATAGTAGCAGTGCTGACACCAGTGCTGCATGCAATAGAGCAAATGGAATGACCAGAATCAAGCTGAGAGAGAAGGGTATTTTCTTGAGTGGCAGAGAGAGATTGCATGATGATAGTGGTAAAGTGTTACGCGAGGCGTACTAGTGAGGACGATGAGCTAGCAAAGTAGCACCTCTACCACGGAGAGGGTGCACTTCCTTGATCTCTTGTGCTAGCGAAGACGAAGAGTTCTTGCCACACGAAGGCAAG
>JBBPJJ010001193.1:0-10769 GCA_038088635.1 Veloboletus limbatus
ACTCAGATGAGGAGTTCGAAGTTTATATACATGATGGGAGTCATGATTATATAATACTCTAATCTAATCTAAAGGATAAGATAAGAAAATAGGAGCGAAGGCAGCTGAATAACAGCGCGTTCAACACCTGGCCCATGATATTTTCAAGCCATAGGCCTGCTAAGCCAGGCCCGAGCCGGGGCTTTCAGGCCGAGCTGGGCTGCGGCAACACTAAGTGGAATGATGTATCATAGTCAGTGACTAGGTATGACAACTCTAAGTACACCTAATTATGTAAGTAATCAGGTGGCTGTATGAACGCGTACTGTTTGCTATATCAGAATATCTCACAACATAAATCACGTCACATGGACCTTGCACAGCTTCTCAATCCAGCCGTGGAGATGCACAATGTGTTTGAGGCAAGTGATGAGGATACTTTTGAAGCGGTAATGGATGCAAAGAGGGCGCGGGAAGAGAACACTGTGACGGAAGGCAGCACTGAGGTCAGTAACACAGGCGGTGATGTTCCTGAAGTTGAACCGGGCCCAACATGCAAGGAGGCACTTCAGGCATCGCTGCTTCTGAGGAAGTACATCAAGCACATGCCAGTGGATGATCCATTTATGCGTAACCTAGAAGTGATGCTGGGTTCGTTTGGACACGAGACTCGGGTCCTTGGTATGCAGGAGATGGAGGACAGCAAGATAACTCATTATTTCCAACGTAAATAGCATTTCTGCATTACATTGGCGCTAGATTACATGCGCATAGATACACAACTAATTTCCCGCCGTCGATGGTCAGCCCTCGCCATAACATATACTCCCTCATAACACATACTTTCAGGCTTCTCCCGAGGGGGTATGTGTTATAAGGGAGTCTACTGTATGTGAATCACTGTCAGCGATCAGGGCCCAGGGGTAGTACGAACAGTGAACAACAGACAGACCTGGTTTGCAACTGATATGGCAGACCACGCCAGCGATGTATACGGGTGGATCTATCCTACGATCAGACAGTGAGAGAATCGAGATGATGATCACCAAATACCGCTGCAACACCAGTCACAATCTTGTTGAACAGCTCCCACCTCTGTGATAGAACGCCCCACGTGGTCTCGTATGTCTGTGCCTTGGTGACGACGCATCCGACGACATCAAACCCCGAGCCCAGCAGGTCAGCTTGAGGAGCGGGACGGAACTCGCTGATCGCTCTTTTGACCCGCCGGCCCGGTGAAGGATGTGGTAATCATCGATGACCGTATTTATGCATGTTTGGCCTCATCTCATTGAAGGCCTCTCATCCGAAACCAGACGATGATGCTGCGGGTGTTCCCAGAAGTTTCCCGAGCCTGGCAGCGATACACATCAGCTCTCCGTTCCGTGTCCTCCAAGGCCTACGTCGTCCCCCTCGACCCAAGTCCGAGTGCTGCTTCGTTGTGGTCGCGCATTCCACCTTCCAACAAGCCCGCAAAAGCAGGCACATCCCACCTCCTTTATGGTGCGAACGGGGAAACGGATGTTACCGCTCTGGTGTCCCTCGGTGAGGCATTCGAGGCCAAGAAAGTGATGCTCGTCGCGAGATCGTCCGAAAGGCTGTTGGAGGCGGTGTGAAAAGTATCAAAGCGCTCGGGGTTGGCATTTCCGAGGTATTCATTGACGCGTCTACTGATCCCCATGCGGCGGGTGAGATCATTTGTGTGTCGCACGCCGACCTCACAGCTCATACCAACTAGCTGTCGCTGCCCACTTGGCGTTGTATGACTTCACTCTGAAGACGTCCCCTCCCTCTCCCTTTGACCCTCGCCAAAAAGAACCTGCTCCTGGGAAACCCAAGTTCTCGCCCATCGTTGAATCAGCAGATTGGGACCGGGGCGTCGTCTATGGCAATGCTCAGAACTTGGCGCGTACTGTGAGTCCACCGCTTTCAGTAACTTTCCGCTGCCCATGTGACCATTCCCACTCCCAGCTGATGGAGTTGCCTGCCAACATCTTGACGCCCACGGTGAGTACAGAGATGGTTGTCCGAATCCTGACTGTAACGATCTGGTCAGGCGTTCACCGAACGGGCTCAAGAAGCGTTCAAGGGCCTCGCGAATGTAGAGGTGATCGTGCGTGACGAAGGTATGAAGCACGTGCGCCCTCGGACTCACAAGGCTAACTCTGCACTGCTTAGCCTAGGCTGCCGAAAAGGGCATGGTAAGTTTTACCAGCCAGCTCTTCGGTGTATGAGTTTTGCTCATGCCGCACATGTAGCGAACATTTCTTTCCGTTACTAAGGGAACAGATGAACCCGCCAAGTTTCTTGCAATGTGCGCTTTCTTCTATCCATTCACAGATCTTCCCTCACATTTTCTAGACACTACCATGGAGCCCCTAGTGCTAATGATAGGCCGATCGCCCTCGTTGGAAAAGGTATCACATTCGATTCTGGAGGTATCAGCCTCAAGTCGGGTACAGTACGTCGTTGTACTTGATGTCCTGATCAGCCATAACGTGACACCCGGGACATGAAAGAGATGCGCGCCGACATGGGTACGATCTCCGAGAAGCAACCACGGCTAAACTGAACACCGCACCATAGGCGGTGCCGCTGCGGTCCTCGCATCTACGTTGGCGATCGTTCAACTCAAACTTCCGTGCGTTGTTTTGCTCCATTCATCCTATCGCGCTCGATAATTGTGCATATCTGCTAGGATCAACGTAGTCACGCTTACCCCTCTGTGCGAAAACTTGCCAGGTCCGAGTGCGAACAAGCCGGGCGACATGTACGTGCAGTTTTGTTTGGACAAGGATCATCGATTGACCGTTGCATTTCGCGATGTAGAGTGTATGCAATGAACGGTAAGTCCGTCGAGATCGATAACACCGATGCTGAGGGCAGATTGGTCCTCGCGGGTGAAGCTTCACGATGATCAATTCGCCGATATCTGATCTATTCATCTAAAGATGCACTTTATTATGCATCGACGCAGTTCAACGCACACATTGTCATCGATGTCGCGACGTTGACCGGGTAGGTTTATGGGACACTGGTGTATTCTCCGTGCGTAGTCGTATCAAAACTTGTCACAGGAAGTGTGGTTAACCGTTTATCCGGCGCCTAGACGTCAGACGAACTGTGGCAGAAACTGCATGCCGCAGGTGAATCAGAGTATGACCGCTTCTGGCGTATGCCCCTAGACGAAGACTATGGCCCACAAATCTATTCCTCCAACGCTGACCTATGCAACGTGCGTCGTCATCGTAAATGCCACCCTTGGTTCTCACACACTTTTTTTCCAGTTGGGTGGCAAGCCCGGTGGATCATGCACGGCTGCACTCTTCCTCAGAGCGTTCGTTGACGGGATCGAGCCCAAGAAAGGCGAGTCACAGCCTGCCGTGCAATGGGCACATCCTGACATCGCAGATGCAATGGAGGTATGCAGCCATTCGACTCTTTCGAACCCAACCGTGTTGATGTGTGCATGGCAGTACACCAGACCTCTGTCATACCAGGAAAAGGGCATGACGGGCCGTCCTGTGCGGTACGTTCTTGTTTCTACGCATCCTCGAGCGAATTGTTGATTTTTTTTTGTTACCTGACTTGCAGGGCGTTGATTGAGTATGCGAGGCGTTTATCTGAACAAGCCTAGCATATACTCGGAATTAGACAGTGCACGATCTTAGATATAGATGTCACTTCGATCTTGCAATGTGATACGATACATGAACGGATTTATATTACTGGTTGCGCGAGCAGTAGGGGCACTTGAAAGTATGCCACAGGTGATTCGCTCGAGAGCATGTTTCGATCGTGCCATCGCTGCTTGTCCAACTGTGTTTCACTCCGACGTGATGATCGCGGTAGGTTCACAAGTGCTTTTTTTTCTCTGTTGGCGGCATCGTGTCATGCGAGAATCCACTCTTAGGCTTAGTCTGGTCAACTACCTACACTGAAAAATCAGTTACTGGAGAGACTGGACGCTTGCGAGCTGGTGGATCGATGCATACGTCTTATCAGTGTCTTGCCGGTATGAAGATGCACAATCACCTGTATTGTACATGTCTTGCAAACGGGGAAAATACCTGAAGGGGATAGGGGGCGCAACTGTTTGGGACCGCGCTTTTCCTTGCAGTACAATGCAACGGGGCGCTAGCGACCGGAAAAGCTTTCAAGTCGCGTTCCAGACGTCGCTCCTGTTGGCGTTCGCACGCACAAAATTGTCCAGCGAACATGTTCCTTATTTCTTGTCCTTCTTAGATGCCTCGCAGATAGAGCGAGGGGCAGCGTTGCCGCGCCTTTCAACACGAGGCGGACTTGAAAACATGCATCGAATGGCAGGAGCCTGCACTGGGCCACAGTGGGCGGATTGATGCATCGTAGCTTGCAACTGGCAGCCCGTCAATGAGGTAACCGTCTAGAATATTAAGTGCACGGATTTCTGGACCCTTGGTGAGGGTGTGATTGGGGTGCAGGTATGGCGCAGCGTGTCCTCAGTCCTTCCGAACCTTCCAAGGGTATAACACCTCCAAGGGGCATGGATTCTTTCTGGAGCACAGTCAGCAAACCTTGCACGCATTAACCGTAAGGTTAGCTACAGTCGTTCGAAGGTTCGGTGCATAACGTTCAAACCAATCATATCTTGTAGGAGATGGAAGGGAACCTCTCAAGTAGTGAAATATCACACCTGGTTGAGGCGCACCTTCGAGGACACGGGAAGAACCGGCAAACTTTTTTTCTGTTGCCAGCCTACCCAGATCTCTGGTTGCCATTCAGGTTCACAGACGTGGTAGAAAGCGGTGTTTCAAAGGCTGTAGGTGGTGTGGCAGATCCTTCCGCCGACACTTGACCATAACCTCGTACTCCCAGAAAGGATATGTATAAAACGACTCGGAGTTCATCCGCATTCGAAACTCATCAGAGTTTGATAGTACTACTACCCGATTGTCGCCGATGGGCCGATGTCACGGACCACGGATGTCTGTCGTCATGGGCTGTTGTATTAAAGGCGACCAGTTAACATCATCTAGTTTTATCACCCTTCTTTCTAATATCCACTTGTACAGAATGAGTCTCATTCTTGCGACCTTCACCATCACACTGGCTATTTGCGCCGCTGCGCCGCCCCAGCCCGCTAAACGGAGCAGTGGCTTTTCCATCCCAATATACAGTCGCGAGTCTGCGTTCTTCAACGCTGACGGAAGCGCCAATCTCCACGCAGCTGACTCTCATATTGCTTCGCATGATGCGTACGTCATCCGCACCGTTGCTAGCACATCGCAGTCCACTCACGCATTATCTTTAGCAAGATGCTTCGTAGCTTTGAAAATTTCGAGAGGAACACTGGGGTGAAACATCCTCACGCTGTGGAAAGGCTCGAAAGACGCAATCATGGCATCCCCCTGACTGCTAGGATCCCTAGCGTCTTGTACGGCAACATTTCGGTCGGTGCACCCGCTCAAAATCTCTCTGGTAGGTTTCCGTTGCATTCTTGATGCATGTTTACCCTAATCTCTCTCACAGTCTACTTTGACACCGCTTCCGCGTATGTATTTGATGTCAAGAGCACTGCACATTTCTATTTACTTCCGTAACAGCGACTTCTTCCTGCCCGGCCCTACCTGTGAAACTTGCATAGGTCACACTCTCTATAACCCCGATCTCTCTACGACTTCGTTCAGGCCGGAACGGCCCACATTTTCATTCAAATATGGACTTGGAGACACTGTAGATGGTAATTTCTACCACGATACTGTGTCCTTCGCTGGCTTCACTGTATGTTCCTTACTACTCATGAATATCGTCATTTTTGACAGTCAATCAGTTGACCAACCAGTTTATTGGCGTTGCGACGTACTATGACCCTGAATCTCAATTCCCTAGGTTCGCTGCAGATGGCCTGATGGGATTTAGCTTCCCGAGTCTATCAAAATATCCCTTTGCTAGATCCGTTCTCGAGACTCTCCTCACCCAACACAGGGATGTCGATCCAGTATTCTCGCTCAGGATTTGGGTTACTTCAGGCGAGTTGTATATCGGTGGATTGAACTCTACGCTATACACTGGAACCATCACCTATGTCCCTTTAATACAGCTAGTAAGTCGAACTGCCAGATGCATGTGATCTACTAATGTTGGCCATTCAGGGCTTTTGGGAAGTGATCATTGATAATATCCTTGATAATACCTTTTTGAATAATGTCCCTGCCATCATCGACACTGCCGCCTACCAGATAGTAGGTGACCCCTTGCAGGTCCAAGCACTGCACACTCTCCTTGGTGGTGAGCCTGTATGGAGATATGGACGCATACATCACTATACTTGTAAGTTCGGATCCGGTTGCGTTCCTTTTGAGCTCCATTGACCTGTGTAGTCCCATGCGATTCTATCCCGACCATTGGTTTTACCATTGGAGGTACACTGTTCTCAATTCCTCCTTCGGCCCTCCAAGTAGGACCAGTTGGACGTGATGGGATCACGTGTGTCAGCGGCATTTATCCTTCCAATGACGATGCACGTACATATCTCTCAATTGCTTTGAAATGCTCCATGTTAATCACAAAATATCCTGTTTTTATGCACAGCGTATTGGGTTATTGGCCATGTTTTCCTCAAGAATTTCTATACTACGTTTGACTATGGTAACAGACGAGTCGGATTTGCGCAGGTTTCTGATGTATTATCATGACAGTCATTGGAGTTGATATTATGTATCATGATGCATGTTGCAGACAATCTACAACTTGCATGATGTGCAAAGGCTCGAATGACTGCTATCAGATTAACCATACATGAGTAAGTACAATGCTGGAAGACACTATCTATAAGATTGATCAGCATGAGAGCCAGTACAGTAGCTCCCAAAACTTGCCCTATTTCACTTATTAGATTGGTTATATTGGCTTTTACTTTGGATAGTTTCGACAAATCAGACACTGTACTGTGTTGTTTTGCCAATGCTCAGAGCCCAAATTTCAGTTTGCAAACTGACTCCCAGCATGCTATTCCTGTTGGAAGATTTTATTATGGTATATTTGCTTACCTAACCCATACCTTACATCATACAATAGTATTTTAGTTCCTACTGTAACAATGGGCATCTACCTATTGCAGGATAATGAGAAGAGCAATGTAGAATTATGACATACCTGTAAAACAGATGTGATGGTTTAAGGTCAAGAGTGTGTTTGACAACACAGAATGCGGAGGTGATTTGGTTACTCACATTGTTGATGGTATTGAACTGATAAGGTTTGAGGCAGACTGTTATGTTTCCTCATCTACTTTCCTTTGTTTTTTTTTCCTTCTCTATGACATTCCTCAATGACTTACTTCTTCATGGTAACCTACGGGTTCACCTTTCACTTGCCATCAGGATTACATACATTTCCTTCTCTCTGATTCCTCAGCCTTCCAATGACTCACCAGACTGAGTCATACATAGCCTTCTTACATCTCTGCCCTTCAACAGGGTTCTTTCCGTTTTGATCGCATTCCATACCTTTATCCTCTCTTGTCTTTTTCCTTTCTAGTCTTGGTCCATGCTCACTTCTCACGCGTATATAAACCCCATTAGCACGACCTGTATTCTATAACTTTGAGCTCTGCAATATTACTTTTAGTCTTGCTCCTTGTCTTGCTGCCTTTCTGGCTCCTCGTCCTAGTCTACAAAGGGGGTCCTCTTGACCCCTTTTCTCGTTGCCACTCCGAAGTTTCTACATGAAGACTTCAGTCCAGTCAAACACCCAAGATCCCTTGCGGCTACGCACAAACCCACTAGGTCCACATGTAACACAGACGATGGTGGTTGTTGAAGAACAAAATGTTATTAGAACTGAGACGTTGAGTTCAAATCTTATATAGTGACATGTGATGTACAATTATATAAGCTACACTATCTAAATACCATTAGAAGGTAAAGAAATAGGAGTGAAGCAGCTATGAGATAGTGCGTTTAACACTCCCCCTCACTCAAAGCAGGATAGGCTGTAGAGTGGAATGGCGACTATGGAGAGGACAAAATGATCCCGAGATTGTGCAGAACTCCTCAAACTTGATACGTCTCAAATTCTTGGTAAATATGTCAGCAGGATTGTTGACGCCATCGATGAAAAATAACTCGATGTGGCCATCTTGGATCCAATCACGAATTGCATGCCAACAAATATCGATGGGCTTACTGTGGGGTTCGGTGATAGGGTTGGATGCCATGAAGATTGACCCCTGATTGTCACCACAAATAGGAATAGCATTCATTTGATTTCCCAATTCTCGTAGAAGTTGGCGAACCCAAAACGCTTGTCTACCATAGTCTGATAAAGACATGTACTCAGCTTCAGTAGATGAATGCGCCACGGTAGGCTGCAGGCGAGATCGCCAGCTGAAGATACATCCAGCTAGTTTCAGGATCCAGCTGGTTTGGGATTTGCATGTATTTGGGTCGAATGCCCAATCCACATTGGTATAAGCGATAATGCCTTCATTTTTAGTGCCATCAAAACATAAGGCAGCTTTAGGTGTGCCCAAGAGGTAGCGGCAGATATATAGCACTTTTGATAAGTGTTCCTCAGTTGGGTTGGCCAAATGACGTGCCATTGTAGTGATGGCGTAGGCAATATCAGGTCAAGTTCCTATCATGATGTAAATCAAGGAACCGATTATGGTTTGAAACTTCTGACGAAGTGCAAGGTTGACAGGCACTTCATTTTTAAAGGGATAATACCCCTGAGGTAGGGGAGTCTGCGTTGTTTTGGCATTCTGCAGATCAAATTGCTCTACAATCTTTTGTAAATATTCTTTTTGATCAATAAAGATTTTATGATCAGAGCGTTTGATGTTCATGTGCAAGAACTCTTTGGCTTCGCCAAGATTGCGACATTCCCATTTGTGCATGAAGTGCGCTTTAACCTCATTAATGATCACCTTCAAGAGACTGCAGAAAATGGCATCATCTACATAGATAATGGCTATGACTGTGAGTCCTTTCTCTTATAGAGGAAGATACCGGAATCAGATTTGATCCTCAAAGCCGAGTTCTTTCATGGACTCATTGAGGGCTTTCCACCAGGCGACACCAGCCTGCTTTAATCTGTAGAGGGCCTTTTTGAGGTGCAATACTTTGGTCTCAGCACCGGGGATTTTAAATCCCTCACATTGTTCCATGTAGATCTCTTCGTTGAGTATGCCATATAAATAGGTGGTGTGAACATCAACGGCTTCCATGTGCCAGTCTTTGAGTGCTGTGAGTGCAAGCATTAAGTGCACTGTTTTGTATTGCATGACGGATGAAAAGATTTGGTTGAAGTCTAAGCCTTTGACCTGTGAGAAACCTTTCGTGAGAAGGTGCACACATTTTCTACCATTGAGTTTGACATCAAATACCCAATGGTTTTTGATGACTTTCTGATGTTTAGGACAATCAACCAGTTTGAAAACTTCTCGTTTGGTAAGGACCTTGAGTTGCTCGCAACAAGCAGTTTTCCACTCTTGTTGCTGCGTGGGTGGCAGTTTGCGGATATCCTTGAAAGTCCAATCGCGTATAGGCTTAGAATGATTTGCAGCATCTAGCTGTATCGCCTTGCCCAATAGATAAGAAGTGAGCACTCCTCCCCCTTCCCTGGTGATGTGCTCAATCTTCTTTTCGGAGAGATCGACATTTTCCGGGAGGGGAATATCAGGAAGGTGCTCATCAGGAAAAGTCCCAAGAACTTCTTGTTGAGGAGGTGCACCAGCATGGTACAACTTGCGCCAAGTATGCTCTGCATCTTTCTCCTGATCAACAGGATGATGATCATCCCCATAGATGTTTCCTGGGTGGTGAGGTACATGCCGTTCACGCATAGAGTGGCGAGGAGCAGGAGGGACAGCAGGGGGTGTAGGCGGAGGGTGG
This sequence comes from Veloboletus limbatus, assembly GCA_038088635.1. NCBI lineage: Eukaryota > Fungi > Basidiomycota > Agaricomycetes > Boletales > Boletaceae > Veloboletus > Veloboletus limbatus. Next base: position 9,855 of record JBBPJJ010001193.1, read on the forward strand.
CATTCAGGGACTTTGCCCTTTTTGGGTCATATAGGAGGCGAAGGTGGTGCAACAGGTGAAGGAGTACACGGTGAAGGCGTGTGGAGTGGTTCAGGACAGTCTGGATGAGGGTGGAAGTCATCAAGGTCATCTGGCACATCAGGGAAAAGAATCTCAACCTGTTGCTCAAGGACAGCCTGTGTCTGTGGAGGTGAGGGTTTCGCACATAACGGAAACAGCTGCTCATTAAAGAGCGCTTGTGCTGAAGTGAAGATAACATTGTGGGTACGGTGCATCAAGAGATAGTTCCATTCATTACCAGGTGCAATGCCTAGATACACTCTTGGTTCCAATTTAGGGGCCAGCTTATTGGTGCGAATGTCCAAAGGGACATGTGCATATGCTTCGCAACCAAAGACATGGAGATGGCCGATATTGGGAGCCTCCCCATTGAGGATCTCAAACAGAGTGTGCCAGTTACAGTGGCTCAAACAACCGTCCGCATGTTTGCACATTTTGCATTCAAAGTCACTAAACCCAATAACCCCTAACCCCAGCCTAACCAAATATAGATAGCAAATGTAGTACCTGCGCGTGGCGCTCTATCAGTCCATAAATCAAGAGATATGGATGAGAGTTGACAAAATGGCAGCTATTTTAAAATGACATGTCATGCGGACAGTTTTTTGACTTTACAAAAATCCAACTATCTAGTACTTGGTATGAGCTCCCTTGGCCTTGATAACTGCTTCGATTCTTCTAGGCATGCTTTCCATCCATTTCTGACACTGTTCCACAGAAATCTTCCTCCACTCTTTCCCATAATTGATGAACTCCTGTAGGAGCACTCTCATAACCTGAGAGACATCTTTTCAGATGATTCCAAGTGTGTTCAATGGGGTTGAGGTCTGGAGATTGTGCAGGCCAATCCAAAAG
>JBBPJJ010001194.1:0-10764 GCA_038088635.1 Veloboletus limbatus
TGTCCATTGCATTAGGTACATTGTAAATACCCTCTACGCTACTCGACGCTGTGTAAGAAGCGGAGTGTGAGGATCGCGCGGTTGTGATCATCGGGAAAGAAACAAACCTTTCTTCCATGAACGTATCAACTTCGGACCCGTAGAGGTCGACGATGTCGTCAGAGTCCCAAGAGTCAGCTATATGGCTGACCCAGCGCTTAGAGCGCTTGGATGGACGCTCCGGTTCATCAAGATCCTCTTCTGTAAACACACAGTTATACTGCACGGGAGAGAGAGGAGGAGAGGGGGCGGATGGCACGACAGGTGCTGATGAAGGAAGAGCAACGAGCAGTGTCGCTGAAGAGGACGGAACAGGGGACGATGGAGGAGGTGGCAATGAGAAGTCCAGCCGTTGGAGGAGCGGGAGAGCCGCGTCAATGGACCAAATGGTCTCGCAGGACAGGTGGATGTTTAGCTGATGAGCGAATGCAAATGCTTCTTTTGTCTGCGCAAATGCGGCAGGACCACCCTGACCTTGGTATTGCTGAGTGCTTTTATGAGCGCTTGTGCGAGGGTCGATGACAGCGGGAGTGAGGATGGCGGGAACGGAGGAGACGATAGCAGTTGAGGTGAAGTAGTCGCCACCACCAGATTCGGAGCCATGCTCAACGAACTGGAGCGCGTTTCACTCCTCCCGCTGCTGCTTGCCTCCTCGCTTGCCTCGCTTGGTCTTCTTCTTCTCAGAGTCAGCGTTCTCCCCCTGCTGCTGCCTCTGAGAGGGCGCTGCAGGGGGGTTCTGCTGTTGACCCTGGAAGGAAGGGTTCCCTGGCTTCTGCTTGACGGTGGAGATCTTTTGCGCCTGCTCTGGCACCTTACCTTTTCCTCCAAGATTCTTGGAGTCCCATGCAAGTGTCATGGAGGTGACGATATCCTGGACCGTTGGAGGGATGAAGGTTCCCTCGTTGTCACGCTTCTGCACAAGGAGCTGTGCAATCACGTCCATTGACAGAGGGAGCTTGGACAAAAGAATCATTGCCTGGAGGTTTTCAGGGATGGGGTACTTATTGGTTTCCAGCCACGTAAAGAGCATCTGGAACTTGGCAAAAGATGCCGTAGGGTTCCCCGAAGTGGGGATGGTACCATTCATGGCCTTGAAGTCCGTGAAGATCTGAGGTAGTCCTGGCATCCCATAGTCAGACTTGATGGTCTCCAGGAGGGTGAAAGCATGGGTTTCTCCAATATATTTTTGGAGGAGGGTCGGCGAGAGCGAGAGTTGAATAGCTCCGAGTATCTTGTTGTTTGCCTCTGTCCACTTCACGAACATGGCAATGATGTTGGGGGCACTATCCGTGGCAATGGTTGGGCATCTAATAGTTTTGACCCAGGAACCGCCGGTCGCCAAGATGGTGCTCTCTATCCTCAGCCACTATGTGCTGTAGTTAGCACCGGTGAAGACCGGGATGTTGTGGGAGGAGGAAGAGGTAGATGAAGACATCTAAGATCAAAGCGATTAGTACAATAAAACGTCAAGGGTTCCAGGACGGAACAATGACAAGGGTTCGCCATAGGCGCTCCCTGGTTGCAGCATATAATGCACATCCATCATCTTCATGCCGCATCATAAACGACGCTGGCATGTTGGCCTCATTGCCGAGCTCATTGCGCATCATGTAGAATGACGCAGCAAAGGCTTTAGGCGAGTCGCTTAGCAGCTCCAGGTGCAGCGATTGCTCGTGCTCCCTTCGTGCTTAGCGGGGCTCATAACCTGTTTGACAACACGCAACGCGGAGGCGATTTGGACTACTCACATTGTTGAGGTGTTTGAGGCTAAACGAGGTTGAGGCAGATGATGGTTGTGGTTGAAGAACAAGAGTGTTATTAGAACTCGGATGTTGAGTTCAAATCTTATATAGTGACATGTGATGTATGATTATATAAGCTACTCTAAGTAAAGAAATAGAATAGAAATAGGAGCGAAGGCAGCTGAGTAACAGCACGTTCAACACAAACACCATGGAAGTCGGCACCACTGCAATCGCCAGACCACCCAAGCTCACACCTGAATCCTGCAAAGAATGTCAAGAATGAGGACTCTGCTTCAAGTGTTGTCTCCCTGGTCACTCGGCCAACAAATGCAAAACCCGTTTTGTCAACATCAAAGCCATTTGGGAGGAGAAGAGGCAAAAAGATGTTGATGTAGTTATGAAAAGAACAGATGAAGAAAAGACGGGAGAAATCCTGGACTTGATGGAATATGATGACAAAGATGACGAAGTCCTCGTCAACAAGATCCAGTCTTTTTAAAAGGAGAGTCTGTAACGACGTCAGCCTTTCCTCCTGGCACTAAGTACTCGCCTGTACAATCTAAATCCAAGAAATCATGATTCGTGCCTGTCACACTATCAATCCCCACGAGTACCAAGAAAACCATTGTCACAGCTGCCCTCGTAGACTCAGGAGCGCATATCAACTGCCTCGATTGGGGATTTGTTTGAAAAAATCGAATTCCCTGTACCAGATTGCCAACTCCGATTCCTGTCAAAAACGTTGATGGGTCCTTGAACACCAAAGGAACAATTCACTTTACTACAGATCTTTATGTTACCATTGGACACGTCACTACAAAAGCTCTTTTCCATGTTATGGGATGCGGGAATGATCCCATCATCCTGGGGTTTCCATGGCTCCAATAGGAAAATCCCATTATCAATTGGAACAGAAATCAGTTACACCTTCAATAAGAAACTGACCAATCAAGTAACCTCGCCACCGAAATCAGGAAAAATACTCTGAAAACCCAACGAGCCCCAGGATATTACAAAATTGAGCCTCATCCAGTACGCCACGCCTCGATAACCCATGAATTCGACAAACGACTTTATGATTATCTCGAAACTAATGACGAGAACTTCCTCCGACCCGAGGATTTAACTAGGAAAGCGGTAACATCCTATTGTATCAATTGTGTCATCAAGGGCGATAAATGTTATCTGACTCCACGATGCGTATCCCCAGCTATGGTAAAAGCTTACACTATGTCAACAGATCTAGCCATACGAAACCTGACCAACAAACCGAAAGTGACTCTTTCAATGGAATATAGTGAGTACCAATCAGTATTCTCTGAAGTGGCAGCTGGAACTTTACCACCAACCCGACCATACGATCACGCAATCAACCTGAAAGATTTCATTACTCCCAAAATTGGTAAACTTTATCCACTGTCTACTGATGAAACCAAAGCAGCTGACGACTTTATTGACGAACACCTCAAATCTGGCAAAATCCACCTCTCGCGCTCCCCTCAAGCCTTGCCCTTCTTCTTTGTCAAAAAAAAGGATGGCAAACTCTGTTCCTGTCAAGACTATCGCTATCTAAACGACCATACCATCTGAGATGCTTATCCCCTGCCACTTATCACGGATCTGGTCGACAAACTTTGGACAGCAAAACACTTTACCAAGTTTGATGTATGATGGGGATATGACAACGTTCGTATCAAGGACGGCGACCAATGGAAAGCAGCATTTATCACACACAGAGGATTGTTAAACCCATGGTTATATTCTTCGGCATGACTAACTCTCCCGCCACCTTCCAGCATTTCATGAATGACTCATTCCGCGACATGATCACAGAAGGATGGTTAGTCATTTATATGGATGACCTATTAATCTACTCTCCCAATAGAGAAACCCACCAATGCAACACCAAACGAGTTCTTCAACGAATGGTCGAACTGGACCTGCACCTGAAGCTGGAAAAATGTGTCTTCAACACCTCCGAAGTCGAATATTTGGGAATTATTGTCAAACCAGGTCAATTGGCAATGGACCCGGTCAAATTAGATGGTATTTCCGCTTGGAAGGCACCAACTACTCTTAAGGAAGTCTGCTCCTTCCTCGGCTTCACTAATTTCTACCGCCATTTTATCCATGATTATTCCACTATAGCTCGCCCACTTATGAACCTCACCAAGAAGACTGTTCCATGGGAATGGACCCAGACCTGTCAATTAGCCTTTGATTCGCTCAAAGCGAAATTTATGACCAAACCCGTCCTCCACCTTCCTGATTTAACTAAGCCCTTCGCCATTGCCACTGATGCTTCCAAATGGGCAACTGGTGGTATTCTCTTGCAATCTGATGCTAACGGAGACTGGCACCCTTGCTCTTATCTTTTGCAATCTTTCATGCCCACCGAACGCAATTATGATATCCATGATCGCGAGCTTCTGGCAATCCTCTGTGCCTTACGTGCTTGGCGCCACTATCTGATCAGTTCTTCCTCGCCAGTTTAAGTCTTTACTGACCACAAGAATCTCACTTACTTTCACCAGGTGCAGTTGTTGAATCATCGTCAGGCCCGCTGGCTGTTGGATCTCCAGGACTTCGACCTTCGCATTGACCACATCCCTGGTAAATTGCTTGCTGGCCCTGACACTCTCTCTTGATGTCCTGATCACATTCCTGCCGATGCTCCTCCTGACAATGCTGATGTCACTCTGCTCCCCGACTCTTTATTCGTGAACCTCATTGATACTGCCCTTGATCACCAAATTCGCAGGGCCTCCGCCTCCAACCCGGTCGTCCTCGACTGGCTTCATCCCCATCCTCTACCCAGCTCTTCGGCCACCTATGTTCCCTCCGATTGGTCCTACATGGATGGCAAACTCTATTATCAGGGTCACCTGTATGTCCCGTGTGACGACGCTCTCCGACGTTCCATTGTATCCGGGTGCCACGATCATGAAATGGCAGGACACCCGGGATACCTCAAAACTCGTCAACTGGTCGCTGCCCAGTACTGGTGGCCTGGCTTGGCCCAGTATATCCGCCGCTATGTTGCTGGCTGTGTGATCTGTCAACGCAATAAGTCTAACACTCACCCCACCCATCCTCCACTTGTTTCTATCCCTTTCACCTGCATCCAGCAGGTCTCCTGTGATCTCATTACTGGTCTCCCTTCCTCCGCCGGCTTTGACGCTCTCCTGGTCATGGTCAACCATGGGCTTATGAAGAGGGTAGTTCTCTGCCCCACTACAACCACTGTCACTGCTGAAGGCATCGCCTCACTGTTTTTTACTCACATCTTTACCCGATTTGGCCTCTATGAGAAAGTTATCTCCGATCAAGGTCCCCAATTTGCCTCCTCCTTTGCTAAGGAATTGGGGAGACTTCTCGGTTATGAACTTGCTATCTCCACTGCCTACCATCCTCAGACCGATGGCGAAACAGAATGTGTGAACCAGGAAATAGTAACTTATTTACGGATCTTCTGTGGGAACGAACCAACAACGTGGGCCAATCACATCACAATGGCTGAATTTGTGCACAATCATTGCTCCCACTCGGTCACAGGGAAGTCACCGTTCTTTCTCATGATGGGCTTCGAACCCCAAGCCCTACCTTCAGTTCTCCCATCATCAAACCTTCTGGCAGTCAATCAATGGTTGTCGACTCTCATGGCCACATGAAACGAAGCTCTTGCTGTCCACGAACTTGCTTGGCAAACCATGGCAGCTAGATCAAAACAACGGTTTACCCCATTCAAACTCGGCAAACGGGTATGGTTAGAAGCAAGAAATTTAAAACGCCTCATAGCCAATCCCAAGTTTGCTGCAAAGCGAGAAGGACCGTTCACCATCATGAAAGTCCTTTCGCCAATCACATATCAACTATGTCTCCCCACAACATGGAAGATTCATCCCGTATTCCATGCCTCTCTCCTATCTCCTTACCAAGAAAATGACACTTATGGACAGAATTTCCCACAGCCACCACCAGATCTAATAGAAGGAGAAGAAGAATATGAAATTGAGGAGATCCGATGCCATAGGGGTTCTGCGGCACACCGCTCTTTCCTGATCTGATGGAAGGGATACACAGCCAAAGAAGACTCGTGGATTCCTGAGCGGAACTTAAAACATTCTGCAGCACTACTGGCCAACTATAAAAAACGTCACAAGCTCTGAAACTCCCCATCCTTTCCTTTCCTTTCAATTTTTATGTTCGCTTTCGTCCCTAAAGAAAAGTTATCTCACTTTATCTTTTGCTTTCACTACAAAGTCCCAAGTTCCCATCCTTTAGAACATGCCTACTTCTGCCACTACAATTACTGTCTGTTTCAACACACTTTTTGAAATCCCTTTTCCTTCTTCCTTTCACCATGGGTATGATGTATGTCGTTCGATCCGTTTCTCCTGTCACAGAACTCATCGAGGAAACCTCCTCATCCCCATCTTCTTTTGTCACCGCCAACGACCAAATATGTCTCCAACTCCACAATGACTCGGAGGATAAAGAGATGAACGATTCCATTTCCACAAATGCACAAGCATGGTGGGGAGAGAACCCCGATGATGCCTGGAGGGTGGCGAAACCTGAGCTAGATATGCCAGATCTTTTCGCCACTCGACCTATTAGTTCTCACCCACCGATTTTGTCCATTCTTCTTCCCTCAGCGTCTCATCGTCTCTGCTCTGATATGCCAGATGACACATATGCACAAGTCCTTCTCCACCATATCACGGACTCCCGGCTGGCTATTCCAGCTACCAGTCATCTTGATTACGGATCCCCCCTCCTAGGCCTTTACAAGGCCTTGATTGAAACCAAACGCATTGACCTCATCGTCCAGAACAACTCCACCAACCCTGATGTCCATGTGACTCTTATCATGGGAGTCCTCCGACATATTCGCAATCATTTATGGGGAGCCCTTGTTACCATGGGATACCAACTCCACTTTGGAGAGTTCCTGGCTGACATAGAATGGTATACACGAGAGCTCGCTCTTGCTCAAGGGGTTCAACCACCTCCATACTCCTCTCACTCGACCCCTAGTGCCTCCTCCTCTCCCCTTGACCCAACCGTTGAGGCATCCCTGGCCCACACCGATGAGTGGCTCACTGGACTTGGTGGTCAATTGATCCTCCCTCCCAATCATCGTCGGTACTCTGAAGTGTGCTTCGAATGTCACCAGTTGGGTCATCGTCGTGCCCAATGTCCCCAACATCAGTGTCCACTGTGTCTTGTATGGGCTCCGGGCCATGCTCAGGTCCACTGTCCGAGCTGACCTCGCCTCCATCCATCCTGTCATCCAATGTCATCCTCATCCTCAGGTTCTTCTGCGACTCAACAATCCCTCTTGGGTCATCCCTCATGATCAGCCGTTCGCTTTTCCACCCCTTGTCATCATCGCACTATCTCCTCCATCTCTCCTCTTCCCGATAACGATGCTCATGTCGTCGACGTGTGAGATGATGTGGCATATGCAAATGTCACCAGCTCTCCTGGTGCCTATTCCCTTGATCTCTAGACTGCCCCGCTGCATATGTGTCCCTCAAAACTGGCTCTCATCGGTGACTCGAGACATACAAGGCTCTTTCACGGTAACCTATAGGTTCACCTTTCATTTGTCATCAGGATTACATACATTTCCTTCTCTCCGATTCTTTGGCCTTCCAATGACTCACCTGACTGAGTTATACATAGCCTCATTAATCTCCGCCCTTCAACAGGGTTCTCTTCATTTCCATCGTATTCCATATCGTTCTTTATCTCTATCCTTTCTAGTCTTCTTCCCTTTCTCGTACATGGTCCGTGCTCCACAGCAAACGCTATATAAACCCTTGTAGTATGACCATGTATTCTTAACTTTGAGCTCTGCAATACTACGCCTAGTCTTGCCCAGCAAACTTGTCGACTTCAGTCCCCTAGTCCCTCAGTCCCAGCAAAGGCTCCTCCAAAGAGGCCTTCCCAAGTCCTAGTCCCAGCCCCAGTTCTAGTTACCTTGCGGATATGTGCGAGCCTACCTGGCCCACACGTAACACCATTGGGTGGTGATTGAGTTGGTCGGATCACGAATGAGTTGGTTGGGTGGCGATCGAGCTGGGTGGGTGGCGAGTCCATTGGATTGTGAAAGTGCTGGTTGCATTGCAGTTGAATCCATTGGGTCGTGATCAAACTGGTTGCATCGCGAGTGAGTTCGTTGAGTTGTGAACGTGTCAGTTGGGGTGTGATTGAACTCGTTGGGTAGCCATCATGCTGGTTGCATCGCAAGTGAGTCCATTTGGTATCTGTTGGATTATGAACGTTCCAGTTGGGTCACGATCGATTTGGTGGGTCGCAATTGAGTCTGGTGGGTTGTGAACATGCTGATTGGATCGCAATCGAGTCTGTTAGGTTGCAATTGAGCCGGTTGGGTCATGAACAAGTTGGTTGCGAGTTGATTGGGTCGCGAGTGAGCCCGTTGGGTTTTGAACGTGCCAGTTGGGTTGCGAGTGCATTGGTTGGGTTGCGAGTGAGTCTGTTGGTTACAATTAAGTTGGTTGGACTGCGAGTGTAGCAAATCACAACCCACAACAGTACTTGCACCTGACGTCAGCACTGTTCAGATGGAAACGAGGAGGTGCGAGGTGGTGTACCAACAAACGGGGACAAGTGGGGGTGGAGGCCAATGAGTGAGGATGGAATCCAAGCATAAATGAGCAGTTGTGAGAATGGTGTACAAATGGGTGGGTTTGAGTGGTGCCACTACTGATCAGCTTAAGCTGGCTAGCTAGGGTCACCATGGAGCACGAGTGGGGGTGTGGCTAAGGAAAAGAATAGTAGTTAATACGTTAATTGACTGCACACACTAACCCCCGACTTGAAGCTGGCTTGGTCGACTAACCGAGCCGGACAGAGCCAATGTTACATGGAGTCAAGTCACATGAAGTCGAAGCCGCTCCACTAAGTCAGCAAAGTTGAGCCGTAGCCGCAGCCAAGCCGAGTCATGGCGACACTAATTGCTTGGTCATGAGCAGATTGGAATGTGCCTTGAACTATCCACCCACTCCATTCAGCACATTGTTTCGCATTTCAACGCTCATGGGAGAATCATGGGCCAGTCTGAAGACAAGGATCTGGACGAGGAACAGAAAGATCATTGTCATCTGCAGGATGTTGATATTGAGGTATGTGTTCAATTGCAATTGACAGCAATCAAAAAACTAACATCACTACATGTTTACAGTTTTTACTAGGTACTATTCAGAAGACTCCAGACTTATACATTGACGAGCTGCAGGAAATGCTCTTGACATCTTGGGGTGCTGAAGTCTCACACTCAACGGTTTGGCATACACTTTGCAGGGCCGGGTTTACCATGAAGAGAGTAAGTGAATCCATTTTTTTCAGTACAGTAATGGTTATGTTATATATAGATCACACACGTTGCAGCAGAATGATTATCACAAAAGCGTCTTGAATATCTCACTTGAATTGGACACTATCAGCCAGAGCAGCTTGTATTTGTTGATGAAAGCTCTGTTGATTGTTGCACAACATACCATGGTCGAGCATGGTCAATCAGGGGAACAAAGGCACAATATAAGGCTTTCTTTGTTCGTGGGTGGTGGTTAGTATTGTTGAATGCGCAATTCTATAGCTGCCTTTGCTCCTATTTCCTGTATTCTTTTTATATCATAGTGTATTATCTAATGTAGATTATATAATCACACTCATGTATATAACTACAGACTTAGGGTCTGAGTTATAATAACACTCTTGAACCTCAACCATCATCATCGCTTGCCTCAAACTGCAACCGCTCCAACAACACTAACATGAGTACACAGTAAATAGCTTCTGCATCTGTATGTTGTCAAACAGGTTATGAGCCCTGCTAAGCGCAATGGGAGCATGTCTCGATGCTTCACTCAGAGCTGCTAAGCGATGAAGCTTAGCCTTGCTGCGTCATGCTACACGATGCGCAATGAGCTTTGCAATAAGGGCAACATGCCAGCATCATCACTAATGCAGCATGAAGATGATGGCTGTGCATACACTGCTGCATCCAGAGAGCACCATCATGGCGAACTCTTGTCATCATTTCTGACCGAAACCTTGATGTTTTATTTAGCTAATCGCTTCAACTCTAGATGTCTATGTCTACCAACCACTTCAACATCCCTGTCTTCACCAGAGCCAACTACAACACATGGTGGCCAAGGATGGAGAGTGCCATCTTGGCAACTGGCGGTTCTTGGATCAAGGCAATCGGCTGCCTGGTGATCACCACCGAAAGTGACCACGATGACATCACACAGTTCATCAAGTGGACTGAGACAAACAATAAGATTTTGGGCACCATCCGACTCTCCCTCTCCCTGACGCTCCTCCACAATGTTACGATTTCCCTTACTCTTACTCCTTTTACGGGAACCCCTAACTTCGGTCTACAACGTCGCCCTCGGCATACTCCTCTGGATCCTCCTCGCGCTCCTCGTGCTGTACCCGCTGAGTACAGCCTTCCTCCGCTCCTTCCGACTCGTTCCTTAAGCACGCCTCGTGTTCACCACGTGCTCACCTCGAGGCTTCCCTTTAGCATTGCCTTGCTGCGGCTTCCATTCCAGCATTGCCTTGCTGCGGCTTCCTTCCACAGCCTCACACCACGAATTCCCCTCGTGCTTACTCGAGTCATCCTCATTCCCGCTCTGGACCTTCTTATCCTCGGTCCTTCCCTTGTCCTCGTATCCGGACCATACCCATGGTCCTTCCATGCTCTCTTGGACCTTATGGTCATCCCCAAATCCCCGTCTCTCGATCTCCGCCTCATGCACACCTTGTCCCCTCCTCGTGCATTCCCTCGGCCTAACCCGAGCCCTCCTATAACGCCCTCGCCTTCCCGGCTCCCATTGACTCACTCAACATGAGTCATCGTCCCCTGTCTCTGACTCATCATTGAGTCCGCTTCCTTTTCCTGTTCCTTCTTTGATCTTCCTTTCCTTTCATAGAATAC
>JBBPJJ010001195.1:0-10756 GCA_038088635.1 Veloboletus limbatus
TGTTTTAAAACAGTCATATCGTTGCAACCCCTAGGCCACATCACATGACCCAGGGACCGATTTGTAGCCAAGGGTTTGTACTTTGTTTGGTCTCACCAAAGCGAAGCGATATTCCCACGGGTGGTTGCGGGGCGCTTCGCACCCTGGTTTGGGGTTAGTTATTGTAACGCTTTTTGGAGTCACTGTAATTTGAACGAAGTGAACCGTTGTTTAGACCTTGCTGCCATAGTCTGTCTAGTGAGTTCGTGAGCAGCAAGGGCTTCGTTTCGTGCTGCTGTGAGAAGTGATATTCGCTGGTTGACAGCTGGGAGATCGGATGACAGGATGACCTTTGGCAACGCTTGGGGTTCAAAACCCATTATGAGAAAAAATGGCGATTTCCTGGTGACTGAGTGGGGACAGTGATTATGCACGAATTCCGCCATTGCAATGTGATTAGCCCATGTCGTGGGTTCGTTCCCACAAAAGATTCGTAAATAAGTTTCTACCCCTTGGTTCACACCTTCCGTTTCACTGTCAGTTTGAGGGTGATAAGCGGTGGAAACTGCGAGTTCGTAACTGAGGAGTCTTCCTAATTCCTTGGCGAAGGAGGAAGCAAATTGGGGACCCCGGTCGGAGATGATCTTTTCATAAAGACCAAACCGGGTGAAAACGTGGGTAAAGAACAACGAAGCAATGCCTTCGGCGGTGACGGTTGTGGTGGTGGGACAAAGAATTACCCCCTTAGTAAGGCCATGGTCGACCACGACCAGCAGAGCATTGAAACCAGCGGAGGACGGGAGACCGGTGATGAGGTAGCAAGAGACCTGCTGAAAAGGGCGAGTGCAGGTGGAACGAATGGGCATGAGAGGAGGCATGGAGGGATGAGTGTTAACCTTGTTCCGCTGACAGATGGCACAACCGGCGACATAGCGACGGATAAACTGCGCCAAACCAGGCCACTAGTAGTGCGCAGCGACTAACTGGCGAGTCTTAAGGTAGCCTGGGTGTCCTGCCGTTTCATGATCGTGGCACCCGGACACAATGGAATGGCGAAGGGCGTCATTGCACGGAATGTACAATCGACCCTGATAGGAAAGTTTCCCATCGGCGTAAGACCAATCGGAGGAAAGGCGGGCGGCGGAAGAACCAGGGATGGGTCGAGGGTGCAACCAATTGAGGACGACGGGGTCGGAGGCGGAAGCATTCCGGATTTGGTGGTCCAGAGTGTTGTCAATGAGTTGGACGAAGAGGGAATCGGGGAGGAGGGTGACATCTGCATTATTGGAAGGAGCGTTGGCAGGAGTATGATCTGGGCGGCGGGAGAGAGCATCGGGACCAGTGAGTAATTTACCAGGAACGTGAGTGATTTGCAAGTCAAAGTCCTGCAGGTCCAACAACCAGCGGGCTTGGCAGCGATTCAACAACTGGGCTTGCCGAAAGTAAGTAAGGTTCTTGTGGTCAGTAAAAACCTGGACGGGAGTGGGAGAACTGATGAGGTAGTGCCGCCAAGCACATAGGGCGCGAAGGATTGCAAGGAGTTCATGGTCGTGAATGTCATAATTTTGCTTGGCAGGTAAAAAGGATTGTGAGAGATAGGAACAAGGGTGCCAGTTGCCATTAGTATCCGATTGCAAAAGAATACCGCCGGTTTCCCATTTGGAAGCATCTGTGGCAATGGCGAATGGTTTTGCGATGTCAGGGAGTTGAAGGACGGATCTAGTCAGGAAAGCCGTTTTGAGCAAGTAGAAGGCGTTTTGACAGGCTGGGGTCCAGTCCCAAGGGGTTGTTTTCTTAGTGAGATCTATTAATGGGCGAGCTAAGGTGGAATAATCGCGAATGAAATGGTGATAAAAGTTAGCGAAACCGAGGAAGGACTGAACGTCCTTAAGAGTAGTTGGTGTTTTCCAAGTACGTATACCATCAAGCTTGATGGGTCCATTGCCAACTGGCCAGGTTTGACGATCATTCCAAGGTACTCGACCTCCGAGGTATTGAAAACACATTTTTCTAGTTTGAGATGCAGGTCGAGGTCAGCCATTCGTTGGAGAACGCGTTTGGTATTACGTTCGTGGGTTTCCCTATCGGGAGAATAGATCAATAGATCATCCATATAAATGACCAACCATCCTTCCGCTATCATGTCGCGGAAGGAGTCATTCATAAATCATTGGAAGGTAGCAGGGGAATTGGTCATGCCAAAGAACATAACCGTTGGTTTGAATAACCCTCGATGTGTGATGAATGCCGCTTTCCATTGGTCGCCATCCTTGATCCGAACATTGTTGTAACCCCATCGGACGTCGAACTTGGGTAAAATGTTTGGCTGCTTTCAATTTGTCGATCAAGTCAGTAATAAGTGGCAGAGGATAGGCATCGCGAATAGTGTGTTCATTTAAATACCGATAGTCTTGACAGGGGCAAAGTTTACCATCTTTCTTTTTGACGAAAAAGAATGGTGAGGCTTGTGGGGAGTTTGAGGGACATATTTTGCCTGATTTGAGGTGTTCCTCAATGAAGTCATCGGCTGCTTTGGTTTCATCAGTGGATAGTGGGTAGAGTTTACCGATTTTGGGAATGAGGGAGTCTTTTAAATTGATGGCATGATCGTAAGGTCGAACAGGCGGTAGGGTTCCTGCAGCTACCTCAGAGAATACCGATTGATAGTCAGCGTATTCGATTGGAAGGGTTACCTTTGGTTTATTAACCAAATTTTGTATTGCTAGATCTGTCAATGTGGTGTAAGCTCTTATCATAGCAGGAGATATGCATCGTGGGGTTAAGTATCGTTTGTCTCCCTTAATGACACGATTAATACAATAGGAGATTATCGCTTTTCTTGTAAAATCTTCAAGCTGGAGGAAGTTTTCATTGTTTGTTTCGAGGTAGTCGTAAAGCTTTTCGTCGGATTCATGGGTTATGGCAGCGTGTTGCACTGGATGAGGTTCGGTTTTGTAGTATCCAGGAGCTTGTTGGGTTTCTTGGGCATGCTTTCCTAGGTCGGTGGCAAGGTCGTTCGATCTGTCGTTTTCTGATCTAAGATGTAGTTGATTCTTCTTCCAATTGATAGCGGGGTTTTCTTGCTGAAGCCAGGGGAACCCGAGGATGATACGATCGTTTCCACATCCCATGACGTGGAAAAGGACTTTGGTGGTAACGTGTCCGATTGTTACATAAAGATCGGCAGTGAAATAGATCGTTCCTTTAATGTTTAGTGATCCATCGACGTTTTTGACGGGAATAGGTGTTGGTAATCGAGTGCAGGGGATCCGATTCTTTCGAATGAATTCCCAATCAAGGCAATTGATATGTGCTCCAGAGTCTACGAGGGCAGTGGTAACAACGGTTTTCTTGGTACTTGTGGGAATCGATAATGTGGCGGTTACGAATAATGATTTCTTGGATTTAGATTGTACAGCAAGTACCTATTGTGAGAAGGAAAGACTAACGTCGATACAGGCTCTCCAGTTAAAAAGACTGAACTTAGTTGACGAGGATTTCGTCATCTTCGTCGTCACATTCCATCAAGTCTGGGATTTCTCCCGTCTCTTCTTCGTCAGTTCTTTTCACAACTACATCTACATCTTCTTGCTTCTTTTCTCTCCAAGTGGCTTTGGCGTTGACGAAGCAGGTCTTACATTTATTGGCTGAGTGACCGGGAAGACGACACTTGAAACAGAGTCCTCATTCTTGACATTCTTTGCGGGATTCCGGGGTGAGCTTGGGTGGTCGCGTGATTGTGGTTGCATCAACTTCCATGGCATTTGGATCTTTGCGGGGAAAAGAGAAAGGACGTGAGACTGGAGTGGTCATAGGAGAGGTATGCGCTTTGATTTCCCTGACTCTGTCCCAGGCTGCGTTAAAGGATGCAGCCTTTTCAAACCACTTGTCGATTGAATCGGGTGCTGGGTCCATGGTCATGATACGCATCATCAGGTTCAAAGGGATCCCGGCAGAGTAGTAGCCAATTAAAACGTTGTAATCAGTAATACTGGCACGTGCAGCGTTGGTCTGGAATTCGGTGGTGTATAGGCTGAGGGAAGGGGTGAACACGCCTTTATTCAAGATCATCCTCTTCATGGAAAGCCATCCGATGGCTTGATTGACGACATCGTGATGTTTGAATGCCTTGTTGAGCTTAGCAGTGAAAGACGCCCAGGTATCCATGTTGAGAGTGCCATCATTTTGTACGCAGCTTACGTGGAATGTGGCTGCCCAACTCCTGGCTGATCCCTTGTTCATGTACGATAGAGCGAAGGCGATCTGTTTAGCATTGTTGTTGTAGATTTCGGAGTTGGTGCTGAGATAAAACACGACGTTGTTGTACCATCCTGGGTATTCAGAATAGGTTCTGTCGAACTCCTGGGGGGCATTGAGTCGAAGTTCAGTGGGTTATTTAGTCATTGGTAGTGTGGTAACAGGGGATCGGGGCGAAGGCTGGGCAGGTGCAAGGGATCGAGGTGAAGGTTGTACTGGGGTTACTGGCGAAGTTTCTTTGTTATCTTCGTCTTGGTCTGAAGTTTCTGAGAGTTCTTCGTCGTCAGATGATTCTGGGATGACTGGGGGTGGGTGTCGAGGAGTTGTTCTCGACATTCTGGGAGTACTAGAAGACAGGGTGAAGAGGGATACAGCTCACGATGATAGTGGCCGTGCAGAAGTAAACTTTGAGCTTTTGTTACGTGTGGACCTTGTAGGCTCGCACGTATCCGCAAGGTGACTAGGACTAAGGGTGAGGACTAGGACCTGAGGAAGACTTCGTTATTGAGAGGCCTTTACTGGGACTTTAAAGGACTGGAGTTGTTTGAACTGAGAGGCAAGACTAGGGATAGAATTGCAGAGCTCAAAGTTAAAGAATACAAGGCATGCTAGTATGGTTTATATAAGTTGGGAGAGGCTAGCACAGACCAGGACTACGAAAGGAAAAAGGATAAAGAAAGGTAAATAAAAGAACATTGCAGAATGCGATGGAAACGGAAAGAACTCTGTTGAAGAGTGAGGACAGACGAGGTTGTATATGACTCAGTTAGTGAGTCAGCTAAGGAAGTCCGAAGAATCGGAGAGAAGGAAGTTTATAGTAATCTTGATGACGAAAGAAAAGTGAAAACGTGGTTTACCGTGGAGAAGTCATCAAGATGAGAAAAGAATGAAATAGAAGGAAAGGAGATGACTAAGAAAGAAAAGATGAATCGTACCATAGACATCTGATCAGAAATGATCAGAAACAATGTCAATATGTCTGATGAAGATGAAATAGGTGTCAAGGAACTGATGAATGACAAATATGAAATGGTGTCACACTGAAATGAGAAGAAACGAAGATGAAATCGCACAAAATGGTGTTTTCCTCGGAGTAGGAATTCTGCAAGGAGTTCCCACTAGGAGTTGGTCGGAGTTCCACTAGGAGTCGGAATACCACTTGGAGTTGTGCTAGGAAGTGGTCGGAGTTGCAGAAATGTGATAGGAGTCGTGGAAATGCGACAGGAGTCGTGGAAATGCGACAGGAGTCGTGGAAATGCGACAGGAGTTGTAGGAGTTGCAGGAGTTGTGATAGGAGTGGTCGGAATTGCAGTAGGAGTGGTCGGGATCGCAGTAGGAGTGGTCGGAGTGGCCGGAATGGCAATGGGAGTGGTGTATGGCATATGACAAAATGGGAGTGCACCCATTCTGGGCACTGAAACTGTACTCGTTTGATACAACCATCGACTCATGCAGTTATCACCAGTCATCTATATGCCCAGTTGCACCATGAAGCTTATTTCCATGGGCATCCTACTATGCAATAAGTATATCCAAATCCAGCAGGATGAGGACACTATCCACTTTCATGACACTTGTTCTAACACGAACATCCTTTCCTTCCATACCCATCTAGGTGATACTATGTATTGGATATCTGCTCTTCTTGTGCACAATGCGCATACTCTTTCCCTGGTTGCAGTTGATTACAACCTCCTGCACCAGTGACTCGGACATGCTTCACACTACAAAGCGTCACATGTCCGATTTTCTGGATATCCATATTCTGGATCAGCCTGACTTATGTCAAGGTTGCCAACTGGGGAAACAGCCCAACCGTCCATTTCCTCATAGCAAGATGTGGGCTACCACTCCCTTTGAGTTGATCCACTATGATCTCAAGTCATTTGAGGTTGCCAGCTATACAAAGAAGCATTACGCTACCATGTTCTACGATGACTACACATCCTTGGGCTGGGTTTCCTGCCTCACAATGAAGGATCAGGCCCTTTAGGTCACCAAGCAGTTCTTTGCTCATGTGCAAATACAATTCAATGCCAACATTAAACATTGGCACTCTGATGCAGGGGGAGAATTCACCTCCAAGGCATTCATCAAATTTCTTTGGGATAATGATGTTCACATTCACCAGTCCACTCCTTATGCTCACCAGCAGAATGGACGTGCAGAGCATTTCATACACACACTGGTGGACAAGGCTCAGGCCAAGCACCTTGACACCTGCATACTCCCTTCCTTCTGGCAATTCACCCTCAAGCATGTGGCTCATGTTTACAACTGCACCCCTGATGCTCATCTCCAGTGGAAAACCCCTCACGACCTGCTATATGGGTGAAAGTCCTCTATCTCCTATCTTTGAGTTTTCAAATGTGGTGCCTACATGAACATTCCTGATGAAACCTGCAAGGGTAAACTCACCCCTAAATCAGAGATGATGACATACCTTGGTGTAGCTCTGGGCAGTGACCAGAACTACCTCTTCATATGGAGTAATACTTCTCCCTTCACTGCTGCACATGGCATTTTTGATGAGCATTACTTCCCTCATTGTGGATACATGAGACCTTCTAGTCCAGTATCTCACTGTTTGCCTCCACATTGGCATGAGGAAGATCCAGATCTTGACTCCAGTTCCATCCCCTCTAATGATGATGCAGCCCCTGCTCGTCCTTGCTCCTGACCTGCCACAGATGAGCATCTGCCTCCTGTAGTGCCTGAGCATTTGCCTCCTGCGGATCATGCTCTGGTCACTCCTCCTTGTGTGCCTTGTCCTCCTCCTTGTGTGCCTTGTCCTCCTCCTTGTGTGCCTTCCGCTCCTCATCGTAGTGGGCGCCAATGCCGCCCATCTAGCTGGCTGGGCAACATCTATAGCAAACAATGCTATCCTATACAGCAGCTCAAGGAGATTGAGCACAATACCTGCTGGCGTGAAATTGTCCAGCCAGGTCCCTCCACCACCTCCGATCACTCTGCTGATGCTTCAGGTGAGCCCTCTGTGGTGCCTGACAAAGCCAGCTCCAAAGACCTCATTGAACTCCTAGTGTGGGCAGGAAGAGATGGGCTGGCTTAGTTTTTACTCAATCTTGCTGTCCCTATGGATGATCACCACCATGCATCAGTAAACTATTTCAAATGGTCATACCATGATATCCTTAAGCTGCCATTGGATGAACAATCCCTCTGGCATAAGGCTTGTGAGACTGAGCTTCAAATGCTCAAAGACCGAAAGGTCTATCAGATTGTTGATCACCCTGCTCACCATAAGGTGATTAAAAACTGATGGGTTTTTGATGTCAATCCTAATGGCCATAAACGTGCCAGAGTGGTTGCCAAAGGGTTCTCCTAAGTGGAGGGCATTGATTTTGATCAGATCTTTTCCCCAGTAGTATGATTTGAAACCATCTGATCATGCTCGTGCTTGCCATGCTTGAGTTATGGTATGTTACAGGACTAGACATATGCTCCACCTATCTCTATGGTAAACTGGAAGAGGAACTCTACATGGAGTTTCCTGAGGATTTCCTTCCCCCTCATCTCAAAAGCAAGGTCTTACAACTCCTGTGCACAATCTACGGCTTGAAACAAGCCAGACTTGTCTGGTGGAAAACACTGGATAAGTAGCTAGGATTTATCCACTTGCACTCTGATGCTGAACTATTCATCTATCAAGTTGGCAAAACATTTGTGCTCACCATCATCTACATTGACAATGCCCTCTTTTGCAGACCAGACCAAGCTTTAGTAGATAAGCTCAAGGCTGCATTCATGAAGAAGTAGGATGTTACGATTTCCCTTACTTTCTTGCTTGTTTTGGACTTATCTTTCATTTCTGTTGATGGCTTCTCCACAGTAACCTACGGGTTCACCTTTCTTCCACCATCAACCCCTTTTCCTATACAGCCTCGCTTCTCATTTCACATGCATTGCCTCCTTATCTCTTATTGCTTATCTCTGACTCATCAACTGAGTCATCACATAGCCTTCTTATCTCTTATCTCTTATCTCTTATCTCTTATTGCTTATCTTTGACTCATTAACTGAGTCATCATACAGCCTCTTTATCTTCCTGACACTTTTTTCTTCTTTTGGCATTGGTCTGTGCACATTATTCCTTATTACGTATATAAAGCTTGGTAGCACAGACCTGTACCTTAATTTAGTTCTCCTGCAATCTACCCTTAGTTTGCATCTGAACTCGCAGGCTTCTGCTTCAGCCCCCTGCTCTTGTCCCTTGTCCTTGTTCCACAACACCTCTTCAGAAGTGCCATTCTTATCCTCTCGTCCTAGTCACCAAAGCTGTTGTCTGCAACTACCTCTTTTGCGGGCTATGTGCAAACCTACCTGGTCCACATGTAACATAGACTTTATGGTCTTTGAGCATTTGGAGCTCAGTCTCACAAGCTTTATTCCAGAGAGATTGTTCATCCAATGGCAGCTGTAGGATGTTGTGGTATGGCCACTTGCAATAGTTGAGATTAGTGTAATGGGAGTCATCCAGTGGAATAGCTTGGACAATAAGGAAGCGTGCCAGTCAAGCAGGTATCACAGATGACAATATCCTTATTGATTACTACTCTGCCAACATACTGGCAAATCTCATGATTGTTGAAAATGTACTGTACTCCTATCTGATGCTTAGTAATAAGCTGACTAAGATACCTGCCTGTACACTATATAAGCAGGAGCTGAGTACGAATAACATTAGCTGACTTACAATCACTCTTGACTCTCAACTGTCACTATCTCTCTCAGGTATGTAAGACTTGTCTGCATCGCTCTTTCCATCTCCCTGCAAAGGGAGGATGGCATTGCAACAGGTTATGAGTCCTGCTTGCTGTCTGAAAAAGACGTGCAATGCAGCTTACCTGGAACACAATCAGTGATGAGGACAATATGGAAACGATCTCCTCTGAGGTCAATGACCGCTCCGTCCTGCATAATGCAAGCACCAGATGATGTGGAAATGCTCTCTGGCATGGTCACTCAAATGCCGGGACAGGAGGAGACTATGTTCCTCTGGTTTCCTGGCTCTGCAACATTGTTCAGTGATGTGGCTACCCCACTCCCCTCATTCCTCTTTGAACTGAGCTAATACATTCTATCCAAGAAATTACACCAATGGCCTCCTCCCTGAAAGAACTTCCCGTCCTCACCAGCCCTAACTACAAACATTGGGCCCAGCAGATGGATGCATACCTGTGCTTTGCAAGCATACAGTGAGCTCAAAAACCCTTTCACTGTTGACAGTAAATGTAGTAAATGATATGTACTGCTATATTGCGTGGGAATGGCGCTCAGCATTGGTGGAGTCATAAGTAGTACATGCCATTGGCTATCGGAATGCTCCCTAGGTCATGTGATTCCAATCACAGGGTGTGAAGATATAACCATTTAAAAACACTAATGTCATGGAAAGGGTTTTTGAGCTTTTGAATTGATGAGTAGGACATCAGTCAAATCATATAATATTTGCAAATGTTTGTTGGTACAAATAATGATATACATATAAATAGTATGTCTGAGTTTGAAAAAGTTCCCACACTTCTTTACTTTCAACCACTACCATGGTCAGATCTCTCTCTCTTACTCAACAAAACACTATTCTTTCTTTTCTTGATGCTGGCCATTCTGGTGAAGCTATTGCCAAGCAAACTAGTGTCAGCCCTTCTGCCATATCCAAACTTCGCACCAAGCATTGCTCTGCTCTTCCCAAGGCTAATCCTTTTAAGCTTTCCTCTACCAACATTTGCCATGCCCAACATCTTATCACCTCTGGCAAAGCTGAAAATGCTGTTCAAGTGACCAAAGCTCTTACCAATATCATCAATCAACCTCTCTCTGCCAGCACAGTTCACCTTCACTTGAAGAAATCGGGTATGAAGGCTGTAGTCAAGTCCAAACGTCCTATTCTCTCTGCCAGACATCGCAAGGCTTGCTTGGACTTTGCATATGCCCACAAGGATTGGACTATAGATGATTGGAAGAAGGTGATATGGTCTGATGAGACCAAAATCAATCGCCTAGGGTCAGATGGGTGTAAGTGGGCATGGAAAAAGGCAGGTGAAGGGCTTAGTGATAGGCTGGTACCAGGAACCCTCAAATTTGGAGGAGGTTCTTTGATGATATGGGGCTGTATGACCTGGGAAGGGATTGGCTTTGCCACCAAGATTGATGGTAGGATGGATGGGGACCTTTACCTTCAGATTTTGAAGGATGAGCTCTGTCAAACTCTGGAGTATTATGATCTCAATCCTCCTGATACCATTTTTTGGCAAGACAATGATTCCAAGCACACCTGCAAGAAGGTCAAGGAATAGCTAGAAGAGCAGGAATTTGGGACTATGGGTTGTCCTGCACAGTCTCCTGACCTCAATCCTATAGAACATCTCTGGAGATGGCTCAAAAGAAGGCTTGCAGAGCATGAAAACCCTCCTAATGGAATTCATGAATTATGGGATAGAGTTCAAGTGGAATGGGAGAAGATACCAGTTGAGGAGTGTAGAAAATTGATTGAGAGCAT
>JBBPJJ010001196.1:0-10744 GCA_038088635.1 Veloboletus limbatus
GTGTGACTACACCTAAGCTACATTCCCACAGGTGCTTGCAGTGCGCTTTGTGCACTGCATCAAGGTTAGTTATTGCATTGGTTTTGTTGGTCAGTGTATTTGCAAGACATACATTGGTTCATCGTGGTGTGCTCTGGATGTACTGATACACCGGTGATCATGCCTTTTGGAAGCATGTCATGGATAGTGGGGATGCCCATGTGGGATAGTCAAGCATAAAGATCCTCTAAGGTGAGTTGATCATCTCCCATTGTAGTTGTGACATTTGCAGCTAGGTAGTCATTCTGCATTTTGTAGAGACCATTCACAACTAGGACCTGACCTAAGAGACATTGTTCCATATCAAAGATCTGACATGTCTTCCCATAGAAGATCACTCAACAGCCTGCATTGGTAAGGCAACTGATGGAAACCAAAGTGACTCAAATGCTCAATTTGTACAGTACATCCTTCAAGAGGACTTGTGTTTTTGAATTCCTGTTTGGAAGGCAAATTGGTAAGCCTCCTTTTCCAATAGTGTTGAATGTTCCATTATCCACTCCTTTGATTGGTTTGGGTGGTATAGATATGAAATTGATGAAACAATCATGTGAGTGAGATAGGTGTTGAGAAGCACCACTATTAGAATTCAGAAATGTTCAAGATATCTGTATGTGCGAGGCAAGAATGGATATGTTTACCATCAATTGACAAATTAGTTAAGGTCAACCAAGCACAATCTGGTTGATCTGAAGTACTCGCATGCACTGAAGTGTGTGTCTTTCCATCCTTAGAATTCTTGGAGTCCTTTCCATCCTTGTGTTTCTTTCCTCATGGTTTTCAGCCTTTCCACTGCCTTTCTCCCAACAGTCTCCACCTTTGTGACCAGACCAACTGCAGTTGTAGCAATCGCTGACCAATTTTGCCTTTCATTTTCCTTTTCCATTTGCATCTGCACTAAATGCTACATCATCTAATGAGGCTAATCTGGGGTTGTAGTAAGATGAGTGTGATGCATATATGATGTTGAACAAGTCATCATCAGATATGGAACATCTGATTGATGTGAGTTCTTCGTGTAATGCAATAATCTTGTCTATATGCACTCGTGTGTCTCCCCCTTCCTTGAGTTTCATCTCACCTAGCTGATGCTGCAGCTCAGCTCCAATGATAACAGAACATTGCTCAAAATGTATGCTGAGTGTTTCAAGGTATCCATGCACATTCTTCTTGTTGACAAGGCAAATGAACAGGGAATTGGGTAATGTATTGGTGATCATATGCTGGACCTTTGTGTCCTGCTCAATCTATTTCACCAGGTCTGTTGAGTAGTCCTTGATGGCCTTGGTCTTGTCTGCAGTTGTTGCCGTCCATCCAGGGAATTTCCCCATTGCTGGATTTACAGGTTTTGGTGCCATACCATCGAGGTACCTGTGAAGTCCTCAACTGGCTACAATGACCTGGAATCAGACCTTCCAAGTGGTCCACTTCTTACCAGATGCATCAAGCTTTAGCAGCTTGATTTCATCAAATGTTGTGTTGGTCATGGCAATAATGGTGATGGATATACAGTGAGTGGCTCAAACAACTGTCCACATGTTTGCACATTTTTCATTCAATGTCACTAAACCCAATAGCCCCTAACCCCAGCCTAACCAAATGTAGATATCAAATATAGTACCTACTCACGGTGTTCTACCAGTCCATGAATCAAGAGATATGAATTAGGTTTGACAAAATAGCAGCTATGCAGACAGTTTTTTGACTTTACCAAATTCAACTATCTAGTACTTGATATTAGCTTTCTTGGCCTTAATAACTGTTTCAACCCTTCTAGACATGCTTTCC
Source organism: Veloboletus limbatus (assembly GCA_038088635.1). Taxonomy (NCBI): domain Eukaryota; kingdom Fungi; phylum Basidiomycota; class Agaricomycetes; order Boletales; family Boletaceae; genus Veloboletus; species Veloboletus limbatus. The sequence continues at coordinate 1,828 of JBBPJJ010001196.1, forward strand.
ATTTATATTTGACATTGTTCCACAGAAGTCTTCCCCTACTCTATCACTACTCTTTTCCATAATTAATCAACTTCTGTAAAAGCACTGCTAGAAGCTAAATGATATTTTGTAAGGTGATTACAAGTGTTTTCAATCGGGTTAAGGTTTGGAGATTGTGCAGATCAGCCCAAATATGATCTTCTACTCTCAAAACCATCTGTGTGCTCTTCTAGAGGTATATTTTAGGTCATTATCTTGTTGAAAGATAATATCATCTCCTGGAATTTCAGATTTCTGTATGCTTCAAGGCAATTCTTCCTTCAAAATGATCATATATTGTTCAGCATCCACCCTTCTTTCAATCTCACTCAAACCTCCATACCATCTCACCTTATATACTTCCCATATCATTAGTGAAACTCCTTGAACCTAACTATATTCTTGATATCTCTAGTAATTAGCCTTACACTCTTGTCTATCTAATCCAATCTTGTTGATTTTCATTTGGCTAATATAACTCTCTTTCAGTGCTCCACACTGTAATGCTAATATTTGAGAGCATTGATGAATCTTTTTCTATGGTTGACTCAAAAAAGAGGGTTTTTCTTTTTCACTACACCTATCAATGAAATCTTCTTGGAATATTTTTCACTCTGTGAGGAAACAGGAAAGTGAACAATAGAACTGATTGATCAGGTAGCTTGGGCAACCTTTTGGCCTTACCAGTTATGATTTGCTAAACAATAACTCTCTTGTTTATAGCAAAAAACTTGAAAAGATGACCATTATGAATAGTGTTGTTGTAGCTCAACTTTTGCATTTTTCAGCTTATTTCATTTAGTGCATTTATTATGCATTATTGAAATAAATCATTAGTGTATGAAATGTAGTTTCAAATGACCTCTATAGGTTTGCCTAAGACACCTTAAGCTAATAATCTGGTCACTTTCAAGATATTGCCTTAACTTGACTTTTGGCTCAGCTTTTGTGGAAATAGCTTTTATAAAATATCTCACAATTGATTAGATCAATGAAAGTCAAAAAAGTTTCCTTTGATAAGGGTATCTAAAAATTGCATTACTAGACTAAAAGCATGCAGATTAGCCAAGTAGATAAAAAGATAAAAAATGCAAAAGCTGAGCTACAACAACACTAATTATCAAGCCTAGACCTCTCTAGTTAAATTTCTTACAGGCCCTAGGCTGCTGTAAACTTCCATATGTCACTTTAGAAGATAAACATCCTGATAGAAAGTCTAAGAAAGAAAAAAAAGATAATGTTGTGTCTTTAAGAGATAGAAATAAGTATCATGATGATAGTGAGCAAATAAACATAGGTTGGTGGTGTTTATATATGTTAGCTCACACTTAGTTACATAAAGGTGACATAATAGAACCATTTTTGAGCATATGTAATCATATTACAGCATGCTAGGATTTAATAGATATGATCAGAACATAAAGTCAAAAAACTGTCAGCATGTCATGTCATTTTAGAATAGCTGCCATTTTGTCCAATCATATCCATATCTCTTGATTCATGGACTGGTAGACAGCCACGAGTAGGTACTATATTGGATATCTACATTCAGTTAGGCTGGGGTTAGGGGTTATTGGGTTTAGTAATATTGAATGCAAAATGTGCAAACATGCAGATAGTTGGTTGAGCCACTGTATGCACAGTTCATATCTATATTCTTCTCAATTAGAGCTCATTGCTCATAACCTATAGAACTATACTGTGCTAGTGTATGAGTATGAAGAGTATTGAGTATGAATACAGGGTCTCACCTCAGTATTGATATAGTCAATGACTGAGGTGTGAAGTCAAGTTGAGATGAAGGTTATATACATGCTTATCTAATCCAGATGTACCCGTGTCCATTTGTAATGTAGTCTATATGAAATAATACAACTTATAAGCCTAGAAATGACAGCACCCAAATACAAAAGAGGTCAGTACCATGTGTTAGTGCAAGAGAAGACTGACCATTGCCACATCCCATAGCACTGATGTATTACCAACAACAAACTTGAAGAGAGGCAACAACAACCTGGATGCAAACAGTCAGCATGGCACAAAGAGGATACGGATTCCACCACCTATTCCAATGAGACAGCTCTTGGTGATGAGGAGACAGGTTCCAAAGATTAGGTGGCACCAAGTCCTGATGCCACTACGGACTCCAAGTTGGATGTTGAAGCAGCAGTAACACCTGAAGATGAGTTTGGTATGTCTCCCAGTTCAAAAACTACAATTATGGTTAAATGCTTTTGTAGTGCAAATGATGAAGGACTGGAACTCACTAGTATATGGATTCTTTGATCCAATACCCACTATTGTTGAAGTAGATGGCTGTCATGCACATATATTCACATGCACTGGACATGGTTACAAGGTCACCATTTGAAGATTTATTGATAAAAAGGATGCTCGGTCGATAGGAAACATGTGCCAGCATGTAAAGATGTGACGGGGGCAGGATGGTCTTGAAATGGCAGACAAGGTGAAGAACACTGATGATGTATGGACCAAGATTGTGTGTAGCATCCTTCGAAATGTGTCAATTGCTATTGCATTTGAGCAAAAAGCAGACCAGAAGAAATCAGACTCACATAGACAGCACACCCATGCTGAGACAAGGTGAGTACTAAGATTGGGTATCAACATGCTCAGCAGTTGATGTAAAGCTTGAAGGGCCAAGATAGTGCACTGGGTATCTGAGGACCTGCACCCATACAGCATTTTCAATGACCATGCATTTCAGTCTTTGTTGAAGGCCGGGAGACCAATGTATTACATATCATCTCCTTTGATTGTCTCTCATGACATTAAACTTGTTTTTGCCAAGACTTGACAGCAGGTAGCTAAGATGTTGAAAGTGAGCATATTTCCAGCATGACTCTAGGGAGACACTAATATATTGACTTACTAGGATCACAAAGGGCTGCTAAGCTTTACAACCAACACTTGGACATCACTGAACCATCGAGCATTTGTTGCATTCATGGTCCACTTCACACATGAAGAGAGTCCAATGAGCCTCCCCTTGGACATAGTTAAGGTTGCTAAGGTGGAATAAAGCTAAGGCCAACTGAACCATACCTGACAGCATGATAGTCCCATACAGGTGAGGAGTTGGTGAAAACATTTGCCACTATCCTAGAAGAGAATGGGATATCAGAAAAGGTATCATTATAGACTTTGTTTACATACATACCTTCCACTGCTGACCATTTGATGTTGAACATAGATATTGGGCATGACGGCCAATAATGCATCAAACAATGATATGATGATAAAACAATTAGTGGACATCAATCTAGACTTTGACAGAGAAGAAACACAATGCCAATGTTTTCTTCATACAATGAACCTTGCTGCAAAATCACAATTATTTGATCTAACAGAGAAAGATAAAAGAGTGGACATGGAAACTGAAATAGGTACTGAGGACCTCATTGTGAGCAACTCAGTTGCAGAGAAAGATGGGGCTATTGTTGATGATGATGATGATGATGGATGAATTGACGAAGTATAGGTGCTAACAGAGGAAAAAAGGAAAAAACTGATAGAAACCATTCAACCAGTGAAATCAGCACTAATGAAGGTTAGTTGATTATTGACTTACTTGATTGTTGCTACTGATATGGTCTTGTCAGCTGAGGCATTTGGCATTCAGCATTATCCATTTGACAACAATTATCCTTCCAGCATGGAAGGAAACACTTCACGACTTAGGAATGAAGGAGCACTTGATACTGCATGATGTGTTAACATGATGGAATTCCATGTGTGACATGGTGGAATTTGCCATTGAAAACTGCAAGGGTGTCGAGATAATTACACAGAAAAGGAGTTTTGGGCTAAGATGCTTCGAAGTGAGTGATGATGAATGGATAGTGCTTGAAGAGCTGTGTACCATTTTGAAGGTAAGTATACACGGCTACCTTGAGGCAAACAACAAAACAACCAACCAAATTTAGATTGTCAAACACACATCTCTCTTCTTCTCACATGATAGACCCAGCCTTGCTACTGTTATTCTTGCAATGGATCATATCAATAAGCAATTTACAACATATTCATTGCATCCAACATATTCTCTCCCTATACATGCTGGCTTAGGGCTGGTTAAGAAGACCTTAAACCACTATTATGCTCACTTAGATCAATCAAAATTGTATTGTATAGCTATGGATAAGTTTGCCAGTGCTAGACTACATATGTACTTGTGCATTCATATAATGGCAACAACAAAGTTCTTCATCCTAGACATAAAATTAGCTATTTCCAGAAGGCAAAGTGGCCAGAATGTTGGAACAAGATAGCAGAGAACATTGTAAGCACTCATATGTATTCAAGCTGTTGGATTTGGATGACAACCCAGATGTTGAAACGATCAACTCATCCATTTAACAAGACAAGAGTGACAATGTATTTGACCAACTCAAAGCCTTGGCACCTCTCAAGCTATCAGATCTATGCTTTGAGCATGACTGCTACCTTACCATGGATATTGAACATGTTACTGACATCAGCAAACCTAGGATTTTGCCATTGTAATCATAGTAATCATAGTCACTTATAGACTGTTATAGTTGTCATAGTATTGTCCAAGTTTTCTCATAGTGCTATAGCATTCATAGTATTCTCATAGTTCAGTGTTCATAAAAGATATTTATATACAAATATACTGTGGCTCAAAAAAGTGTCCCAATGTTGGGTCATTTTGAAGAGATTGGCCAGTTACAGGAGAACATTAAAGAATTACATAGTATGCTTGCAGGATGGATGAACGTAGTTGCTCTCGGCATTCTAACACTAGTTTGGCCATGTGATTGGGTTGTCATGGGAGTGAGATACAGGCATTTCAAGGCTTCAAATCCACTCATTTTCTACTTCATGCAGCAGCTGGCCAGTGATGCAGCTGGACTTGGAATCCTATTACGTGTGGACCAGATAGGTTCACATGTAGCTGCAAGGAGAACTGAGGACTAGGATGAGGGCAGAAGGTGTTCAATTGGTGCTTCTGGACAAGGACTGGAAAGGCTCAAGAATGGCCTTGCTGTCTAGGACAAGAAAGGCAACAACAATGCCTTGCTTGGACAAGGAGATGAGGGCGCTGAAGTTGACAAGATTGCAAGACAAGGATTTAAGCTAAAATTGTGGAGCTCAAAGCTAAGGTATAAAGATTGTGCTACTGGGGTTTATGTACCCTAGGGAAATGAGCACAGACAAGGGCAAAAGAGGAAACAAGACAAAAAGGGAAACAAGTGTAAGGAGAATAAAAGGTAGAGGGTTATCGCTGACTCAGAGCAAGTCAGAGATAAGAATGGAAAGAACCCGGTTGATGGGCACAATGATGAAGGCTATGTATGACTCAGTTGATGAGTCAGTAGTATGATGGAGGTTAATGAGGTGATGTAAGGAAGATAATCATGTAGGAAGAAACCTGACGGTGAAAGAAAGGTGAACCTGTAGGTTACCATGGAGAAGTCGTCAGGCAAAATAAGGCGGAAACAGAGGTAAGACCAAGAAGAGAGGAAAGTTGTAACAAATTCATGCTATGGATCTGCAGAAAGCGAACTTGGCATCATGCTGTAATGCTCTCCAAAGCAAATTGGAGATATGGAAGCAGGTTCAGTTACTGTATATGCCCTCAGTCACTGTACTACATGTGAAGACCAGCAAGGAAAACTATGAAAACAACAAACCTGAGAGAACAATGCTCTGGCTTCCTTCCGAACTGAAGTCAGGCACTCCTTCGGAGTCCTTGTGATCAGTGACTCCAAAGAAACGAGTGGGAGCTACAATATGCACAAGCCAACGACACCCTTAATGAGGTCCAACGAAGCATCCAGCTATACGTGCATCTCTCCCTCTTCAAATTGACCAATATCCAGGGTTAGTGTGCTAATCCATGAGCACACAGTGCCCTAGACCATGCTAAAAAGAAGAGACATCAAAGTACATGAGCACACAGCAGGCTTTGCAGGTGCTAGGGCCATTACTGGGAAAAGTTGGCTGGAAGGACCTGATTAATCCCTTATGTGATAACAACATGAGGTACATGACTGATATGCTAGATGGCCAGTTGCAGGGTACTAGAGATTTGTCGTGGATTTGGAAGATGCCAGGCATTTTGGGAAAAAGTAACAAGGATCTTCAAGAATGTAAGTTGGTCCCATTTTCAATGTCAGCATTGGAAATGACTTGATCATAGGTTTGCGAATTGAATGGTGCAAAGTGTTACACTGAGCGTACTCTTGAGGACAAAGGATGAAGGAGCTAGCAAAGTAGTGCCTCTACCATGGAGAGGGCACACTTCCTTGATCTCTTATGCTAGCGAAGACTGAGTGGTTGCCACACGAAGGCAAGACTGAGGAGGACTTAGACGACGACGAAGGGACTAGGAGTGACTCAAGATGATACACTGTATAGTGCAGATCGAGAATAAAGAGAAAGTACAGAAGGTGAGGTACTTAAATAGACAGAGACACGTAAGCATAGAACGTGGTAGAATGAGAAGGAAGATTAGCTAATCAAGAAGTATGTGTAAGCATAGAATGTGATGGAATCCAGGAGAAGATTAGCTAACCACACGATTATGAGAGAAATCGTGGTAGAGGTAGAAAGTTCAAGAATCAATATAAAGATGAGTATGATTGCTACATGAGAAGAGAAGAATGTGATTTTAAGAATAGAGAAACATACCCCTAACGCGAGAAGGCGAAGGACGAAGAATAGAGAAACAATATGTGGAATGAAAGAGGAGAAAAATTGTAACACAAAGCATGTGCATGCAAAGCTCAGTGGGCAGAGGAAGTGATCTTACTCACAGAGGAGATGCAGAGAATTCAGGTGTTTTTGGATTGGGAAATGAATCAGTGGTTGCAGCATGTGTCTGCCCATGTATTTGAAATGGATGCTGACTGCGAGGGTTCAGTAGCTTATGCTAAATGCCAGGCTGTGCTGTGATCTGACATGGAGGCGAAATTCAGGTTATGTGGAAGATATTGCCTACATCATCTACTACGACTACAGGGGTGGAGGTTGAAGGCTTATAGGGAAAAGACATCGTTAAGGGCTAGTTTCCATGATACATATCATGCAGGAACCTTGGTGATATGATACGTTATCCTACATACCATGTATGGTATATCAAATTAGCAGTTCCACAACCTACACAATAACAAGTGCCAATGACAATGATTTATCCATTGGATTGTCCTAGGCGGTGTCACATGGTAGTGTATTAGTCAGATAACCCACTGGCAGGTGAAGAACACATGTACTTACCATGATACACCAGCTCAATACCGAGGCTGATATTGTGATTGAGTGGATGTAACCGTCTACAATGGCAGGTGATATATCATTGAGGCCTGAGGTCCTGGCAAAGCCCGTGATATTGCTAGGGTAGTAGTAAATAATATATTAATCGGTTGTTCCAGATAACAAATGAGCCTACTGTGATGTATCAGCTGACGTCTGGGGCTGATAGTAATTGGCTTGGTGTGATTGTCTGTGAGCAAGTGTGATGTATTAGTCAAATAGGCAAGACGGAGAACAAGCTTACTGTGATATATCAGCCAATTTTCAGGGCTGAGAGTGATTGGCTAGGAGTGATCGTCTGTGAGCGGGTGTGATGTATTAGTCAAATAGGCTAGATGGTGATTAAACTTACTGTGATGTATCAGAGCTGCTAGTGATTGGCAAATTGATTGTTTGCAAGCAGGTGTGATGTATTAGTCAAATAGGCAAGACAGAGAACGAGCTTACCATGATGTATCAGCCAATTTACAGGGCTGATAGTGATTGGATAGAAATGATTGTCTGTGAGCAGGTGTGATGTATTAACAGTATCAGTCAGATATCCTAGACAGAGAACGAGCTTACCGTGATATATCAGCCAATTTCCAAGGCTGATAATGATTGGGTAGAGGTGATCATATGCGAGCAGGCATGATGTATTAGTCAAATAGGCTAGATGGAGAACAAGCTTACCGGCATGATGTGTCAGCCAATTTTCGTGGCTGATAGTGATTGGGTAGGTGTAATCATATGTGAGTGGGCATGATGTATTACTAGGAGTTGAATAGGCTAGATGGTGAATGAGCCCATTGTGATATATCAGCCAACTGCTGGGGCTTCTAGTGATTCGGTAGGTGTGATTGTCTGTGAGCGGGTGTGATGTATTAGTTGAATAGGCTAGATGACGAATGAGCTCACCATGATGTATTAGTCAGATAGCCTAGATGGAGAATAAGCTTACTGTGATATATCAACACATCATTGTGATTGGCCAAGATAGAGTAGACTGATTATCTGTGAGCACACATGATGTATCACCAGGGTCCCAGTGGAGGGAGTCCACATTTGAGTGATATATCACTGATATATTACTGATGAGAGCATGCTGGGTGAGAGAAGCTCCTTGTATATTAGCATATTGATGTATGAGGTTTTTATGGTAATTCCAGCAGTTAGATACATTATTCTCCTCACAACTACTGGCATCATAGACAGCCAGTAACTCCTTATCATGGGTGTCATAGTTGAGCTCCTGTATATGCAAGGTGCCCTCTCCATCCTGTTTGCAAATAGCCATATAGAGGCTAATGGTGACATTTTCATCTGAATTTTCAGCAATATGCTTTACAACATCCTCATCGTGACCAGTGCAACTCTAGCCAGTATCACTCCTCCCATCTGTCAAATCTACATAACTCCGGAACACCAGAACACCAGAACCCAGAACCCGGAACCTTGGAGCCCAGAACCCAGAATCTTGGAACCTGGAACCTTGAAGCCCGGAACCCAGAACCTTGTAACCTGGAACCTTGGAGCCTGGAATCCCGGAACTGTAGGAGTTCAAAGATAGGACTATCACACCTATTTTGAGTTTGGAGTTATTAGGTGTTAGCAAGCACGT
>JBBPJJ010001198.1:0-10731 GCA_038088635.1 Veloboletus limbatus
GAGCTATAGTTTGCTATGGACAGCTTTATGACTATCATACTATGTGGTCAACTTTGCTATGGCACTATGAGCCACTATACAGCTACACATTGCTATGGAAATGGACCTAAAACTCTGGTTTGCTATGAACATCTATGTGATACTCACACTGTCTGGTGGTTTGCTGATGTGGAGTTGTCACTGGAGTAGTTTGGAGTTGACCTAATGCTACTTTAACACCAGGCTATAGTCCAATATACCATACCCTTCCAGAAGGAAGATTATGTATTCAGATTTGTGAAGCCAAATGTGATGATTGGGCCAATCCCATTCAAACTAAACACCAAGGTATTTTAGGACTGGTCCCAGATCTGTAATGCTAAAGTGTTCAGCTATGTGTGCCATGACCTTGTCAAGTAATGGCCATGAATTGGATACAGCCATACCATCATCAACATACCAGCCGATGAGACAACGAGTGTGGACTTTGAAAATGGCATCATTGTAATAAAACAGCACATAGTCAGACTCCATTTGAGTGAAGCCAAGGTTAGCCATAACAGCTCAAACTTGTTGATATAATTCCAGCATGGATTGCATCAGACCATAGATGGTCTGCAATATGAGCCAGATGAAACATCTCCAGTCGCCATCTTCAAAACCCTTTGATTGATGCATGTGTATCTCCTCCTTCAGGACACTCCAAAGAAAGGCCCATTTGGCATCAAATATGTCAATCTCCCAGTCATTCTGACATGCAAAAGAAACAAGAAGGTACACAGAAGCTGGCTTGATCACAGGAGCAGAGGTAGTGCCATAATCAACTCCTGGGATTTGTGAGAAACCTTGAGAAACCAGGCGAGCTTGTAAATGGATCCTCCCTTATGATCCTCCTTGAATTCTGGAACCCAGTGACATCTGATTGCCTTTCTACCCTCCAGTTGCAGGCTGAAGTGGCCATGTCATAGTCATCAGCACCAGGGTTATGTCATGTGTCACTTTGAATAGTGATGTGAGCATGCTCTTCCATGACAGCATTTGTGACTTGATCTGGAGTGGCAGAATTTTCTTCTATAGGCTTCAGGGCATCAACATCTTCCAACGACACTATCTCACTTGATGGCCTGGATACCCCCTCAATGTTGCCATGAACCACAGCTGCACAATGATCCTGAAGAGCTGTGAGACAGGCACGAGTGATGACCAATTTTGTTAGATATTACAAATGGTATGTGGCATAGCCACATATTACATAAGCACGGACTATATAGAACTTTCATACAGTAGTTTTACTCCAGTAACTTTACTACAGGTACTTATCATTATTCCTCCAATCAAAAACATGAAGATGTGTGAGATCAGGCTTACAACCATTGACCAGCTTATAAGGAGTGATCCCAGGTGGTAGGAATACAGACTCCATGCAATTCCAGAGGTTTGCAGCAATGAAGATGGCCTCTTCCCATAGGTTGGTGGGGAGACAAGCAATAGACAACATTCCTAGAGCACAATCTTGAAGAGTATGCATTGCCTGCTCAGCTTTCCCATTTTGCTGATGAGAGTAAGGGGAAGCCAGTTCATGATGAATGCCAGCCTCCTGGAGCACCTTTATAAAGGCCCTGGTCACAAATTCTCCACCATTGTCAGAGCAAAAAACTGACTTGGCAGTTAGCATGATTTTCCCACAGTGCTTCGATGATTTTCCATGCTGCAAGCACTTGCTCCTTGGATACTAGGAGCTGCACAATAATGAGATACATGTAATTATTGAGAAATAGGACAAAATAAAGTTTTCCATGAGGTGTTTGAATAGGAAAAGGACCATACAAGTCAAAGTGAATCACATCCAACATATTGATAGTATGTGGAGTGATGGATGAAGGGTAGGATTTGTGAGGATGCTTGGAAACAATGCATGCAGAACAGCAACTGAGCAGAGTGGCCAAGTACACCTTGACATCCATGGCAATAAAAGAAAGGCACCTACCAAAGTCACTGCCAGGATGTCCCATTCAGGTATGCCATAGATTCCATGTAAGGGTAGTAGTGGCAAACATGGTATGATTATCACTGGCCTGGGCACAAATCTTCTTGTAGTGAGGTAAAGAAGTGGCAAGATCATCTGGACAGTGTAGGTAAACATTGAGGTAGCAGAGATTTCCTTGTAATGGAACTGTTCCCAGAACATCACCCTTATAGGATAGGCAACAGTGAGGACCAGAGCCATTCCTGAAGCCTTAGAAGTCACAGCCCCAACCATGTTGTAGCATATGATCAACTGACCAGAGGTTGAGGAGCACACCTAGTGTATGAAGACAGTCAATAAGCTTGATGCAATATGTTGACCTGTTTAACATTTCAACAATGCAGGTACAACAACCAGTAGTAAGAAGAGCACAATGATTGACAGTCTTGACTGGAAGATGATCTTCTGGAATGAAATCCAAGAAATACCCCCTATCAGGCCTGTTCTAAATAAGATGCAATGTAGTGCCAGAGTCAAGAATTGTGGTGAATGTATTGGATGTGGCAAAACATGCAATGGGGGATGGCCTAGTGATAACAGCATATGAAAGATCACAGTGATGACCAAGAGACTGAGGCAATCATGACTGATCTTGATTTGGAGAAGAAGACAGCACTGCAACTGTAGCAGTTTCTTCCTTCGGCTTCAAATGAAGCCATGCTGACACCTTGTCCTCCATCCCCCCTTTAGACCAATAACAGTGGTCCTTGTCATGGGTATCAGCATGAGGCTTGCCTGCACAAGCAGGATTGACATATTTGATCCCCTTTGGGTTGTTTCTATGCATGGGCAAACTAGTAGATGGATTGAGGCAAGTAGCACCCTTGTTGATGGCAGCATTTGTGAATTCAGATCCTGGACCAGCAAGCGTGCACATTTCAACAATGGACACAGCCTTTTCAGTAAGCACTTTGACAACATTGTTAAAGACATAAGTGAAGGGAGTAGGGGTCATAGAGGATTTGTTTGAGTCAGACAATTTGTTCCGAGTGAACTTGCAGAACATTGGCCACTCAAGACCTCCCATATGAAGACCCAAAAGAAGGTCAAAGATGCATTCCTCATTCATATATCGTCATCCCTATGCTTGAGTTTTTCAGAAGAAATTCGAAGTTGAAGTTGGTATTGAGCAAGGATGTCTGTGCTAGCATAGTGACTGGCCAAGGTGTCCCATTTCTGATGAGCTGTTTGAGACTTGTTCAGAAGACTAGCAATGACTGTTGAAATCCTCCACTCAATGAGCAACTTGGCCTGATCATCTTTTTCCAACCATATTACCATGCAAGTATCACTTGACATCCAGCATCAGTGACTTTTGCTGAATCACATGGAATTAGTTTGATGGAAGCATATTTGAGGTAATCTGCTGGATTCATTCCACTACTGCAATGAGACCAGAGCAATTCCCCTTAAAGAGCTAGGGTCATTTGCTTCTCCTATTGTGAGTAGTTATCCGCACCAGTCAGTTGATAGATGTAATCATATTTGCCCATGTTGTCTATATGTGTCTATATCATATGTGTGATTTTAATATTGTCCAATGAGTGTGATTTCAATTGATCACCTAAATGGTCTAGTCTTGTGGTTTTACAAGTTCTGCCCTACCAAAACTTGTTACGTGTGGGCCGGGTAGACTCACACGTAGCCGCAAGATGTCTGGGACTAGGGACGAGGACTAGGGCTTGAAGAAGGCTTCGTTATAGAGAGGCCTTTACTGAGACTGAGGGACTTGGGGACCAAAGTCGACGAACTGAGAGGCAAGACTAGGAGTAGAATTGCGGAGCTCAAAGTTAAAGAATACAAGTTGTGCTAATGCGGTTTATATACGGTTGGATGAGCTAGCACGGACCAAGACTATAAAAGGAAAAAGAGAGTAAAAGGATAGATGAAAGATCATCATAGAATACGATGGAAATGGAGAGAACTCTGTTGAAGAGTAAGGCGTACTGAGTAAGTATGACTCAGTTGATGAGTCAATTATCGTATCGAAGTCCGAAGAATCGGAGCGAAGGAAAGTAAGTGTAATCTTGATGACAGATGAAAGGTGAAACCGTGGTTTACCGTGGAGAAGTCATCAAGAGGAAGAACAAGAGGAAGAAAAGAGAAAAAGACGAAGTATGAAATGTAGGGAATTGTAACATTACCCCCCCACTACGCCTGGAGTCTCCGACGAGAACTAGGTTTTGAAGGACACATATGCCGCCGGGACGTCTTAAAGATCCAGAGCATAAGCACCAGGGGAACCCGTGACATTAGCATAGGCAACGTCATCCCAGACGTCATCCACATGTGTGTCGGTGTCAGGAAGTGGAGAGATAGGGGAGACGGTACGACGACGACGAGGGGCGGAGGAACACCACTGAGGACGTGGAAAGGAGCCCGAAAGAGGCTGTTGAGTGAGGGAGGAATTCGACGACGATGAAGAAGTCGGACAACGAGGGGGCTGAGGCCGAGGTCGACTAGGGCAGCGGACCTGTGCATGTCCCGGAGCCCAGACAAGGCATAACGGACATTGATATTGCGGGCATTGTGCTTGACGATGACCAAGATGGTGGCACTCAAAACATGCTTCCAGGTGACGGGGATGATTGGGAGGTAAAACAAGTCGTCCATCAAGTCCCGCAAGCCATGTGTCGGTGTGAGCGAGTGATGCTTCGATGGCAGGGTTGAGAGGGGAGGAAGAAGCACTCGGGGTCGAGAGAGACGAATAAGGGAGAGGTTGGACCCCTTGTGCGAGGGCAAGTTCCTGGGTGTACCATTCCACGTCTGCTAGAAACTCTCCGAAATGGAGTTGATACCCCATAGTGACTAGCGTGCCACCTAAGTGATCCCGAATGTGTCAGAAAATCCCCACGACAAGAGTCATGTGGGCGTCAGGATTGGTGGAGTTGTTCCGTACTAAGAGATCCATGCGTTCGGTCTCGATTAAAGCCTTGTATAGTGCAAGGAGAGGGGAGCCATAGTCGAGGTGACTGGTGACTGGGATAGCTAGGCAGGAATCGGTGATGCGGTGGAGGAGGACCTGGGCATATGTGTCATCTGGCAAGTCGATACGGAGACGGTGAGACCCTGGGGGTAAAAGGACCAATAAAATCGGCGGGTGAGAACTAATAGGTCGGATAGCAAAAGGATCTGGCGTATCTATCACAGGTCTCGCCACTTGCCAGGCATCGTCGGGATTCTCTTCCCACCCTGCTTCTGCGGTTACGGAGTCGGAGTCGTCTTGTCCATCCGCGTCGTCGTGTAGTTGGAGACGGATTTGCTCTGGGGCGGTGGCGAAGGAATGTGAAGAGGAGGCGTCATCGACCAGTTCTGGAATGGGGGAAACAGAACAGACAGCATAGGTCATACCCATAGTGAATGGAAAAAAGGAGGGGAAGACGAAAAGAGATTCAAAAAGTGTGATGAAAAGGACAGTAATCGTAGCGACAAAAGTAGGTGTGTTTGAAGGGGTGAGAACTGGGGACTTTGTAGCGAAAGCGGAAGGTAAAATGGGAGAGTTTTTCTTTTGGAATAAAATCGAACATAAAATGGGAGAGAAAGAAAGGATGAGGGAAATCAAAGCTTGTGACATTTTTTATAGTCGTTTAACAGTGCTGCGGAATGTTTCAAGTTCCGCTCGGAAACCCACAAGTCTTCTTCGGCTGTGTATCCCTTCCATCGGATTAGGAAGGAACAATGTGCTGCGGAACCACGATGGCGTCGGATCTCCTCAATTTCGTATTCTTCTTCTCCATCTATTAAGTCCGGTGGTGGTTGTGGGAAATTCGCTCTGTAAGTATCATTCTCATGATAGGGAGAAAGAAGGGAGGCGTGGAATACCGGATGGATCTTCCAAGTCTTTGGGAGGCATAGTTGATATGTGATGGGTGAGAGAATTTTTGTAATGACGAACGGTCCTTCTCGTTTTGCGGCGAATTTGGGGTTAACTACCAGGCGTCTCAAGTTTCTCGCTTCCAACCATACCTGTTCTCCTAATTTAAACGGGATGAACCGTTGTTTAGATCTTGCTGCCATGGTTTGTCTAGCCAGTTCATGGGCTGCAAGGGCTTCGTTTCGTGCAGCCGTAAGAGTTGATAGTCGTTGATTGACCGCGGGAAGGCTAGATGATGGGAGGACGGTGGGTAAGGCTTGGGGTTCGAAGCCCATCATAAGAAAGAATGGTGATTTTCCTGTAACCGAATGAGGGCGATGATTATGCGCGAATTCCGCCATTGCGATGTGGTTGGCCCAAGTTGTTGGTTCATTCCCACAGAAGATCCGTAGATAGGTTTCAATCTCCTGGTTTACACGTTCGGTTTCACCATCGGTTTGAGGGTGATAGGCGGTGGAGATAGCGAGTTCATAGCTGAGAAGTCTCCCCAATTCTTTAGCGAAGGAGGAGGCAAATTGGGGACCTTGATCGGAAATAATGTTCTCATAGAGACCAAACCAGGTGAAGACATGAGTAAAGAACAATGAGGCGATGCCTTCGGCAGTGACGGTGGCAGTAGTAGGGCAGAGAATCACCCCCTTAGTAAGGCCATGGTCGACCACGACCAGAAGAGAGTCGAAGCCAGCGGAGGACGGAAGACCAGTGATAAGATCGCAGGAAACCTGCTGGAAGGGACGAGTGCAAGTGGAAGGGATGGGTATGAGCGGAGGGCGAGTAGGGTGAGTGTTAGATTTATTCCGCTGACAGACGGCACAGCCCTCAACATAGTGGCAGATAAACTGAGCCAAACCGGGCCACCAGTAGTGCACAGCAACTAATTGGTGAGTTTTGAGGTAACCCGGGTGTCCTGCCATTTCATGATTGTGGCACCTGGACACAACGGAGCGACGAAGGAGATCGTTACAGGGGATATATAAACGACCCTGGTAGGAGAGCTTGCCATCGGCGTAAGACCAATCAGATGAAAGGCGGGTAGCAGAAGAACCAGGGATGGGCCGAGAGTGCAGCCAATCAAGGACGAGGGGATCGGAAGCGGAGGCAGTCCAGATTTGGCAATCTAGAGTATCATCAATGAGCTGCACAAAGAGAGAATCGGGGAGGAGGGTGACATCGGCATTATCAGAGGGAGCGTCAGTGGGAACATGATCTGGGCGGCGGAAGAGGGCATCCGGGCCAATGAGCAGTTTTCCGGGGATGTGAGTGATATGCAGGTCAAAATCCTGTAGATCCAACAACCAGCGAGCTTGGCGACGGTTTAATAATTGGGCCTGACGAAAGTAAGTGAGGTTTTTGTGGTCAGTGAACACCTGGACCAGATGAGGAGAACCAATGAGGTAATGCCGCCAGGCACGCAAGGCACAAAGAATCGCAAGAAGTTCATGATCGTGAATATCATAGTTCCGTTCGGCAGGTGCAAAGGATTGTGAGAGATACGAACAGGGATGCCAGTCGCCATTGGCATCGGATTGGAGAAGAATGCCCCCCGTTGCCCACTTGAATGCATCGGTAGTGATGGCAAATGGTTTAGAGACGTCAGGGAGTTGAAGAACGGGCTTAGTCAGGAACATTGTTATAAGCAGGTTGAAAGCAGCTTGGCAGTCCGGGGTCCAATCCAAAGGGACGGTTTTCTTAGTGAGATTGATCAATGGTCGAGCTAAGGTAGAATAATTATGGATGAAGCGACGATAGAAGTTCGTAAATCCGAGAAAAGATCGAACTTCCTTGAGAGTAGTGGGAGGTTTCCAGGTACGAATACCGTCTAGTTTGATGGGATCCATAGCTAACTGCCCCGGTTTGACGATCATGCCGAGATATTCGACCTCCGAGGTGTCGAAGACGCATTTCTCCAATTTGAGGTGTAGCCCTAAGTCGTGCATTCATTGAAGAACGTGTTTGGTATTGCGTTCGTGGGTTTCTTTATCAGGGGAGTAAATTAGTAAATCATCCATATAAATGACCAACCATCCTTCCGCTATCATATCGCGGAATGAGTCATTCATAAAACGCTGAAAAGTGGCAGGGGAGTTAGTCATGCCAAAAAACATAACCATTGACTCGAACAGCCCCCGATGTGTGATAAACGCCGCCTTCCATTGGTCGCCGTCTTTAATCCGAATGTTATTGTAACCCCATCAGACGTCAAACTTGGTAAAATGTTTTGCTGTTTTTAGTTTATCGATCAGATCTGTAATGAGTGGTAGGGGGTAAGCGTCTCAGACAGTATGTTCGTTTAAGTAACGATAATCTTGACAGGGGCGAAGTTTACCATCTTTCTTTTTGACGAAGAAGAATGGTGAGGCTTGTGGGGAATTCGAGAGGCAGATTTTGCTGGATTTAAGATGCTCCTCGATGAAGTCATCGGCTGCCTTGGTTTCATCAGTGGATAATGGGTACAGTTTACCGATTTTGGGAGTGAAAGACTCTTTTAGGTTGATCGCGTGGTCGTAAGGTCGAATTGGTGGTAAAGTTCCTGCAGCGACTTCTGAAAATACCAATTGATAGTTGCTGTATTCGGCTGGAAGAGTTATTTTTGGTTTGAGGGCAAGATTTTGTATCGCCAAGTCTGTGGATGTAGTATACGCTTTTACCATAGCAGGAGATACACATCGTGGAGTTAGATAGCGTGAGTCACCTTTGATGACTCGGTTAATGCAGTAAGACGTTACCGCTTTCTTGGTAAAATCTTCTGGTCAAAGGAAATCTTCGTTATTTATTTCGAGGTAGTCATACAACTTTTTGTCGAATGTGTGGGTAATCGCAGCGTGGTGTACTGGATGAGGTTCGGTTTTGTAATATCCTGGGTGTTGTTGAGTTTTCTGAATGTGGTTTTGATTCTCAGCGATGAGATCGTCGGATCGATCGGTTTCAGATCTAAATCGTAGTTGGTTTTTCTTCCAATTGATAACAGGGTTTTCTTGTTGAAGCCATGGGAATCCTAGGATAATGCGATCATTGCCACATCCCATGACGTGGAAAAGAACTTTGGTTGTGGTGTGTCCGATTGTAATGTAAAGGTCGGCGGTGAAATGTATCGTCCCTTTGATGTTCAGGGATCTGTCGACGTTTTTGACTGGGATTGGACTTGGCAGTCGGGTGCAGGGAATCCAGTTCTTTCGGGCGAAACCCCAATCAAGGCAATTGATATGTGCTCCTGAATCTATGAGGGCGGTGGTGACGACGGTTTTCATAGTACTCGCGGGAATCGATAACGTGGTTGTTATGAATAGTGATTTCTTGGATGTGGATTGTACAGGCGAGTATTTAGTATGAGAAGGAGAGGCTGACGTCATTACAGACTCTCCTGTTAAAAAGACTGGACCTTGTTGACGAGGATTTCATCGTCTTCATCGTCACATTCCATCAAGTCCGGGATTTGTCCCGTCTCTTCTTCGTCAGTTCTTTTTACCACTACATCGACATCTTCTTGCTTCTTTTCTCTCCAGGTAGCTTTGGTATTGACGAAGCGAGTTTTACATTTGGTGGCTGAGTGACCGGGAAGATGGCATTTAAAACAGAGTCCTCGTTCCTGGCATTCCTTGCGGGATTCAGGCATAAGCTTGGGTAGTCTAGTGATTGTGGTTGCGTCAACCTCCATGGCGTTTGGATCCTTGCGAGGAAAGGAATAAGGGCGTGAGACTGGAGTGGACATATGAGAGGTACATGCTTTAATTTCTCTAACTCTGTCCCAGGCTGCGTTGAACGATGTGGCTTTTTCGTACCATTTGTCAATTGAGTCCGGCACTGGGTCCATAGTCATAATGCGCATCATTAGGTTTGACGGGATCCCAGCAGAGTAATATCCAATCAAAACGTTGTGGTCGGTAATCCCAGCGCGTGCAGCGTTGGTTTGGAACTTGGTGGTGTAGAGGCTAAGGGAAGGGGTAAACACGCCCTTGTTCAGGACCATCTTCTTGGTGGAAAGCCATCCGATTGCTTGGTTGACAACATCATGGTGCTTGAAGGCTCTGTTGAGCTTAGCAGTGAAGGAAGCCCAGGTACCCATATTAAGAGTGCCATCATTCTGTACGCAACTAACGCGAAATGTAGCTGCCCAGCTCTTGGCTGATCCCTTGTTCATGTAGGAAAGAGCGAACGCGATTTGCTTAGCGTCGTTGTTGTAAATCTCGGAATTGGTGCTAAGGTAGAATACGACGTTGTTGTACCATCCTGGGTATTCGGAATAGTTTCCATCAAACTCCTGGGGAGCATTGAGCCGAAGTTCAGTGGGTCGATTAGTCATTGGTAGTAGGGTGACAGGGGATCGAGGCGAAGGTTGAGCAAGTACAGGGGATCGAGGCAAGGGTTGTACTTGGGTTACTGGTGAAGTTTCTTCGTTATCTTCGTCTTGGTCTGAGAAATCGGAGGGTTCTTCGTCGTCAGACGATTCTGGAATAACTGGGGGTGGATGTCGAGGTGTTGTTCTTGACGTTCTGGGAGTACTAGATGACAGGGTGAAGAAGGATATGGCTCACGATGGTAGTGGCCGTGTAGAAGATAACTTTGAGCTTTTGTTACGTGTGGGCCGGATAGGCTCGCACGTATCTGCAAGGTGACTGGGACTTGGTCAAGGACTAGGACCTTGAGGAAGGCTTCATTATAGAGAGGCCTTTACTGGGACTGAGGGATGGGGCCGAAGTCATCGAACAGAGAGGCAAGACTAAGACTAGAATTGCGGAGCTCAAAGTTAAAGAGTACAGTTCGTGCTAGTACAGTTTATATATGTTGAGAGAGGCTAGCACGGACCATAGCGAAGAAAGGAAAGAGGACAAAGAAAGACATATGAAAGAACATC
>JBBPJJ010001201.1:0-10727 GCA_038088635.1 Veloboletus limbatus
CTATCACACCTATTTTGAGTTCTGAGTTATTAGGTGTTAGCAAGCACGTCTTCGGCTTGGGTATTTAAACTTTTCTCTTTGTTCCCACCTCCCTCAGTTGTTTCCACCATCTTGGGCAGCAGCTGAGGTGAGCTTTTTACATGTTTTTGATCTTACTTAGTATTTAGTATTAACTAGCTTAGTGGGCAACCCTGTCCTTTACTTAGGTGAATACAGTTGTTTCCACCATCTTGGGCAGCAGCTGAGTGGGCAACCCTGCACTTTACTTAGCTTGATAGAGAACCCCTCGACAACCACCTCCAGTTATTCCAGATTCGTCTGACGACAACGAAGAAGCCTCTCCAAAGATCTCTGAAGAGGACGAAGACAATGAAGAAACCTTGCCCGTAAGCCCTGTTCAACCTCTGCCCCTTGTCCAACCCCTTGTTGCTGTACAACCGCCTGTTATGTCTAACCGACCCACCAAACTACAACTCAACACCCCTCAGGAGTTCAATGGAACTTATTCTGAGTATCCAAGATGGTTCAACAACGTCATGTTTTACCTCACCACTAATGCGGAGATTTATAATACCGAAGCCAAGCAAATTGCATTTACTCTCTCATATATGAACAAAGGATCAGCAAAGAGCTGGGCTTCTACCTTCCATGTTAGCTGTGTACAGAACGATGGCACCCTTAACATGGGAACTTGGGCTTCTTTCACAGCCAAACTCAATAAAGCACTTAAACACCATGACAACATCGATCAGGCTATTGGATGACTTTCTACCAAAAAGATGACCATGAACAAAGGCGTGTTCACCCCTTCTCTTAGCCTCTATACCACCAAGTTCCAGACCAATGCTGCATGTGCCAGTATCACCGATAACAATGTCTTGATTGGCTACTACTCCGCAGGAATCCCCTCAAGCCTGATGATGTGCATCATGACCATGGATCCCATACCCGATTCTATTGACAAATGGTATGAGAAAGCGGCATCATTCAGTGCTGCCTGGGAAAGAGTTAGGGAAATTAAAGCACATACCTCTAACACTTCCACTTCCACCTCACATCCTTTCTCCTTCCCCTGGAAGGATCCAAACGCTATGGAAGTCAATGCAGCTGTGATCACCAGACCACCCAAGCTCACACATGAATCCCACAAAGAATGTCAAGAACGAGGACTTTGTTTCAAGTGTCGCCTTCCTGGTCATTCTGCTAACAAATGTAAGACCCGCTTTGTCAACATCAAAGCCACTTGGGAGGAAAAAAGGCAAGAAGATGTTGATATAGTTGTGAAAAGAACTGATGAAGAAGAGATGGGAGAAATCCTGGACTTGATGGAATGTGATAATGAAGATGATGAAATCCTCGTCAACAAGGTCCAGTCTTTTTAAATGGAGAGTCTGTAACAATGTCAGCCTCTCCTCCTCGCACTAGGTACTCGCCTGTACAATCTAAATCCAAGAAATCACTATTTGTGACCGTCATGCTATCAATTCCCATGAGTACCAAGAAAACCGTTGCCACTACAGCCCTCGTAGACTCAGGAGCGCATATCAATTGCCTCAATTGGGGATTTGTTTGAAAGAATTGAATCCCCTGTACCAGGTTACCAACCCCGATTCCCGTCAAAAACATTGATGGTTCCCTAAACGCCAAAGGAACAATTCATTATACTGCCGATCTTTATGTTACAATCAGACAAGTTACCACAAAGGTTCTTTTCCACATTATGGGATGCGGAATTGACTGCATCATCCTAGGGTTTCCATGGCTCCAACAGGAAAATCCTGTCATAGATTGGAAAAGAAATCAATTACATCTCAAACAAGAAACTGATCGTGTTACGTTTCATTCTTTGTAAATCTCGGAATTGGTGCTGAGATAGAACATGACGTTGTTGTACCATCCTGGGTATTCAGAATAAGCTCCGTCGAACTCCTGGGGAGCATTGAGTCATAGTTCAGTGGGTCAGTTAGTCATTGGTAGTATAGTGACAGGAGATCGGGGCGAAGGCTGAGCAGGTGCGAGGGATCGAGGTGAAGGTTGTACTGGTGTTACTGGCGAAGTTTCTTCATTATCTTCGTCTTGGTCCGAGGTTTCTGAGAGTTCTTCGTTGTCAGATGATTCTGGGATGACTGGGGGTGGGTGTCAAGGAGTTGTTCTCGACATTCTGGGAGTACTAGAAGACAGGGCGAAGAAGGATACAGCTCACAATGATAGTGGCCGTGCAGAAGGAAACTTTGAGCTTTTGTTACGTATGGGCCAGGTAGGCTCGCATGTATCCGCAAGGTGACTAGGACTGGGGGTGAGGACTAGGACTTGAGGAAGGCTTCGTTATAGAGAGGCCTTTGCTGGGACTGAGGGACTGGGACCGAGGTCGGCAAGTTGTCTACAAGGCAAGACTAAGAGTAGAATTGCAGAGCTCAAAGTTAGAGAATACAGGTCATGCTAATATGGTTTATATACCAGTGAAAAGTAAGCACGGACCAAGACTATGAAAGGAAAAAGATAAAGAAGAATAGATATGAAGAATAGCATAGAATGCGAAAGGAACGGAAAGAACCCTGTTGAAGGGCGGAGATTATTGAGGCTATGTATGACTCAGTTGGTGAGTCAGCTACAGAAGGCCGAGGAATTGGAGCGAAAGAAAATAGTCGTAATCTTGATGACGAATGAAAGGTGAAACCGTGGTTTACCATGAAAGTGTCATCAAGATGGAAAGAAAAGTAAATAGGAAACAGAAGACAAAGAACGAAACGTAACAGATCGATCAAACAACCTCACCGCTGAAATCAAGAAATACACCCAGAAAACCCAACAAGCTCCTGGATAATACAAGATTGAGCACCCAGTACGCCACGCCTCGATAACCCACAAATCCAATATGCAACTTTACGACTACCTCAAAACTAGCAATATGGACTTTTTCTGACCCAAGGACTTTACCAAGAAAGCAGTGATGTCCTATTGTATCAATCGCATCATCAAAGGCGATAAACGTTACCTAACCCCGCGATGCATATCTCCAGCTATGGTAAAGGCTTATACTAAGTCAACAGATCTAGCCATACAAAATCTAGCCAACAAACTGAAAGTGACTCTTCCAACAGAATATGAAGACTACCAATCAGTATTTTCCAAGGTTGCGGCCGGAACCTTACCACCAGTTCGGCCATATGATCACGCAATCAACCTAAAAGATTCCTTCACCCCTAAAATTGGTAAACTCTACCCATTATCCACTGATGAAACCAAAGCAGCCAATGATTTTATTGATGAACATATCAAATCCAGCAAGATCCACCCCTTGAGCTTCCCGCAGGCCTCGCCATTCTTCTTCATCAAAAAGAAAGATGGCAAACTCCATCCCTGCCAAGACTATCGCTACCTAAACGACCATACTGTCTGTGATGCGTACCCTCTACCACTCATCACAGATCTGATTGACAAACTTAAGACGGCAAAACACTTTACCAAGTTTGACGTATAGTGGGGGTATAACAACGTTCGTATCAAAGATGGCAATCAATGGAAGGCAGCATTTATCACACACAGGGGATTGTTTGAACCTATGGTTATGTTCTTTGGCATGACTAACTCTTCTGCTACCTTCTAGTGTTTTATAAATGACTCATTCCGTGACATGATCGTGGAAGGATGGTTAGTCATTTACATGGATGACCTACTAATCTACTCCCCCAATAAAGAAACTCACGAATGCAACACCAAACGCGTTCTTCAACGCATGACCGAACTAAACCTACATCTAAAACTAGAGAAATACGTCTTCGACACGACTGAAGTCAAATATCTAGGGATAATTGTCAATCCCAGTCAATTAGCAATGGACCCGGTCAAGTTGGACGGTATTTCCACTTGGAAAGCACCAACTAATCTTAAAGAAGTCTGCTCCTTCCTAGGATTCACTAATTTCTATCATTGTTCTATCTGTGATTACTCCACTATAGCTTGTCCACTTCTTGATCTCACCAAGAAGACCGTTCCATGGGAATGGACCCCAACCTGCCAATCCACCTTTGCCTCGCTCAAGGAGGAATTTCTGTCCAGACCCGTCCTCCAACTTTCCAACTTGACTAAACCCTTTGCCGTCACCACTGACGCCTCCAAATGGGCAACCAGCAGTATTCTTTTGAAATCTGATGCTAATGGGAAATGGCACCCCTGTTCTTATCTTTCTCAATCTCTTGCACCCGCTGAACGCAATTATGATATCCACGATCGGGAACTTCTGGCAATCCTCTGCGCCTTGCATGCATGACGTCACTACCTCATTAGCTCCTCATCACCAGTTCAGGTCTTTACTGACCATAAAAATCTGACTTCTTTTCGCTAAGCTCAGTTATTGAATCGACACCAAGCCCGTTGGCTTTTGGATCTCCAGGATTTGGATCTTCAAATCAGCCATGTTCTGGGCAAATTACTTGCTGGCCTGGATGCTCTCTCTCAACGGCCTGATCATGTTCCCACCAACGCTTCCCCTGACAATGCTGACATCACCCTTCTCCAAGATTCTTTGTTTGTTAAACTCATCAACACCACCCTTGATGACCAAATTCGCACAGCCTCTGCTTCTGACCCAGTTGTCCTTCACTAGCTTCACCCCCATCCTATTGCCAGCTCTTCCGTCACCTGTGCCCCTTCTGATTGGTCCTATGTGGACAGAAAACTCTCCTATCAGGGTCATCTATACATCCCTTTTAACAACGCTCTCCGGTGTTCTGTTGTGTCCGGGTGCCACAATCATGAAACAGCAGGACACCCAGGATACCTCAAAACTGGCCAACTGGTCGCTGCCTAGTACTGGTGGCCCGGCCTCACCCAATATAACCACCGCTACATTGCCGGTTGCACGGTTTGTCAGGGTAATAAATCTAATACTCATTCCACCCGTCCTCCGCTTATTCCCATCTCCTCCACCTGCACCCGCCCCTTCCAGCAGGTCTCCTGCAATCTCATCACTGGTCTCCCTTCATCCGCCGGCTTTGACGCTCTCCTAGTCATGGTCGACCATGGCCTTACAAAGGGGGTAATACTCTGCCCAATACAACCACCATCACCACCGAAGGCATTGCCTCACTATTTTTTACTCACGTGTTTACCCAATTCGGTCTCTACAAGAAGGTAATCTCCAATTGAGGTCCCTAATTCACCTCTTCTTTTGCTTGAGAGTTGGGGAGACTTCTCGGTTACCAACTTGCTATCTCCACTGCCTACCATCCTCAGACCGACAGAGAAACGGAGCGTGTGAACCAAGAGATAGAAACCTATTTACGGATCTTCTGTGAAAACGAACCAACAACGTGGGCCAATCACATTGCAATGGCTGAATTTTGTTACGTGTGGGCTGGGTAGGCTCGCACGTATCCGCAAGGTGACTAGGACTGGGGGCAAGGACTAGGACTTGAGGAAGGCTTCGTTATCGAGAGGCCTTTACTAGGACTGAGGGACTGGGGACTGAAGTCGGCAAACTGAGGGGCAAGACTAAGAGTAGAATTGCGGAGCTCGAAGTTAGGAAATACAGGTCGTGCTAATATGGTTTATATACTTTGTGAAAGCTAGCATGGACCAAGACTATGAAAGGAAAAAGGATAAAGAAGGATGAGTAAACGAATATCATAGAATGCAAAGGAAGCGGAAGGAACCCTGTTGAAGGGCGAGGATTGACGAGGTTATATGTGACTCAGTTGGTGAGTCCACTATGGAATCGGAAGGAAGGAAAATAATCATAATTGCGATGACAAAAGAAAGGTGAACTCGTGAGTTACCGTGAAGGAGTCATCGAGACGAGAAGTAGAAAAGAGATAGGACTAAAAGAGAAACAAAGAAAGAAGAGACGAATCGCAACATTACCCCCCCATTACGTCCCAAGTCACCGATGACAACCAGTTCTTGAAAGACACATACGCCGCGGGGTCGACTTAGAGATCCAGAGCATAAGCACCGGGGGAGCCTGTGACATCAGCATAGGCGACATCATCCCAGATGTCATCCACGTGTGCTTCATTGTCAGGAAGTGGAGAGATGGGGGAAACAGTACGATGATGACGAGGGGCGGAGGAATGCATTGCTGGTCGTGGGGAGGAACCTGAGATGGAGTGTTGGGTGAGGGACGAACCCGACAATGATGAGGAAGTCAGGCGATGAGGTGGTCGAGATTGAGGTCAACTGGGACAGCGGACCTGAGCATGTCCAGGAGCCCATACGAGGCACAAGGGGCACTGGTACTGGAGTCTGGGGGCATTGGGCACGACGATGACCCAAGCGGTGGCATTCGAAACATGCTTCGGGATAGCAGGAATGATTAGGAGGTAGGATTAGTTGACTGCCGAGTCCTACAAGCCACACGTCGGTGTGGGCCAGTGATGCCTCAACAGCGGGGTCGAGGGGAGAGGAGGAAGCACTTGGGGTTGAGTGAGACGAATAGGGAGGAGGTTGGGCTCCTTGTGCGAGGGCTAGCTCCCAGGTATAGCGTTCGATGTCAGCCAGAAATTCTCCGAAATGGAGCTGATACCCCATGGTAATGAGCGCTCCTCGCAAGTGATCTCTAATGTGCCAAAGGACTCCCATGATGAGGGTCATGTGGGCGTCGTGATTGGTGGAATTATTTCACACTAGGAGATCAATGCGCTCGGTTTCTATGAAGGCTTTGTAGAGCGTGAGAAGAGGGGATCCATAGTCAAGATGGCTGGTGGCTGGGATAGCCAAGCGGGAATCGGTGATGTGGTGGAGGAGTATCTGAGCGTATGTGTCATCTGGCACATCAGTACGGAGACAGTGAGACGCTGGGGGAAGAAGAACCCATAAAATCGGTGGGTAAGAACTAATAGGTCGGGTAGCAAAATGATCTGGCGTATCTAGTGCAGGTCTCGCCACCTGCCAGGCATCGTCGGGACTCTCTCCCCACCCTGCTTCGGCGGTTATTGAGTCAGAGTTGTTTTGTTCTTCTGAATCATTGTGAAGTTGGAGGCGGATTTGTTCTGGGGTGGTGACAAAGGAAGGTGATGATGAAGAAGTGTCATCGACCAGTTCTGGGATGGGGGAGACAGAATGAACAGCATAGGTCATACCCATGGTGAATGAAGAAGAGGAGAGGACGGAAAGAAAGTAGAAGGTGTGATGAAAAGGACAGTAATCATATTGATAAAAGTAAGCGTGTTGTAGCGAATGAGAACTCGGGACTTTGTAACGAAAGCGAAATGTGAAATGTGAGAGTTTTTCTTTGGGAACGAAGTCAAACATAAAATGGAGCAGAGAGGAGAGAATGGGGATTTTCAAAGTTTGTGACGTTTTTAATAGTCGGCTAAAAGTGCTGCGGAGTGTTTCAAGTTCCGCTCGGGAACCCACGAGTCTTCTTCGGCTGTGTATCCTTTTCAACAGATCAGGAAAGAGCGGTGTGCTGCGGAACCACAATGGCGTCAGATCTCTTCGATTTCGTATTCTTCTTCTCCTTCTTATTAGATCTGGTGGTGGCTGTGGGAAGTTCTGTCTGTAAGTGTCATTTTCTTGGTAAGGAGACAGGAGAGAGGCGTGGAATACGGGGTGAATCCTCCATGTCTTGGGAAGACGTAGTTGATATGTGATTAGCGAAAGGACCCTTGTGATGGTGAACGGTCCCTCTTGTTTTGCAGCAAACTTGGGGTTGGCTACAAGACGCTTTAGATTTCTTGCCTCTAGCCATACCTGTTCACCAAGTTTGAACGGGGTAAACTGTTGTTTAGATCTGGCTGCCATGGTTTGCCTAGCGAGTTCATGGGCTGCAAGGGCTTCGTTTCGTGCAGCCATGAGAGTTGATAACCGTTGATTGACTGCTGGTAGATTTGAGGATGGGAAGACCGAAGGTAGGGCTTGGGGTTTGAAGCCCATCATGAGAAAGAATGGTGACTTTCCTGTTACTGAATAGGGACGGTGGTTGTGTGCGAATTCTGCCATGGCGATGTGATTGGCCCATGTTGTCAGTTCGTTTCCACAGAATATCCATAAATATGTTTCTATTTCCTGGTTCACACATTCTGTTTCGCCGTCAGTCTGAGGATGGTAGGCCGTGGAGATAGCCAGTTCATAACCAAGAAGCCTCCCCAATTCCTTAGCGAAGGCAGAGGCGAATTGGGGGCCTCGATCGGAGATAATTTTCTCATAGAGGCCGAACCGGGTGAAGACATGGGTAAGGAACAGGGAGGCTATGCCTTCGGCTGTGACGGTGGCAGTAGTGGGGCAGAGAATTACCTCCTTTGTAAGGCCATGGTCGACCACGACCAACAGTGTGTCAAAGCTGGCAGAGGACGGAAGACCAGTGATCAGATTGCAGGAAACCTGTTGAAAAGGGCACATGCAAGAGGAAGGAATGGGGACGAGAGGAGGATGGCTGGGGTGTGTGTTGGACTTATTACGTTGACAAATGGCACAGCCAGCAACGTAGCAGTGAATAAACTGAGCCAAACCAGGCCACCAGTAGTGCGCAGCAACCAGCTGGCGAGTCTTCAGGTAGCCCGGGTGTCCTGCCGTCTTGTGATCGTGGCACCCGGACACAATGGAACACCGAAGAACGTCGTTACAGGGGACGTACAAATGACCCTGATAAGAAAGTTTGCCATCTGCGTAAGACCAGTCGGAAGGAAGGTGGGTTGCAGAAGAACCAGGAAGAGGCCAAGGGTTTAACCAGTTGAGAACCAGGGGGTCGGAGGCGGAAGCATTGCAGATCTGACAATCAAGGGCGTCGTCAATGAGATTGACGAACAAGGAGTTGGGAAGGAGAGTGACATCCGCATTATCGGAGGGGGCGTCAGCAGGGATATGATCGGGGCGGCGAAAGAGAGCATCAGGACCAACAAGCAGTTTACTGGGGATATGATCGATACGCAGGTCAAAGTCCTGTAGATCCAGCAGTCAGCGAGCTTGGCGTTGATTCAGCAATTGAGCTTGGCGGAAATAAGTGAGATTTTTGTGGTCCGTAAAGACCTGGACAGGAGCAGGAGAACCAAGTAAGTAGTGACGCCAAGCTTGCAGGGCGCGAAGGATTGCAAGAAGTTTGCAGTCATGAATATCGTAGTTTCGTTCCGCAGGCGCAAAGGATTGCAAGAGGTAAGAACAAGGATGCCAGTCCCCATTGGTATCAGATTGTAAGAGAATACCGCCAGTTGCCCATTTAGAGGCATCAGTAGCAATGGCGAACAGTTTAGTGACATCAGGGAGTTGAAGGACAGGCTTAGTCATGAATGCTGTTTTGAGCGAGTCGAAAGCAGTTTGGCAGGCCGGTGTCCAGTTCCAAGGGACTGTTTTCTTAGTAAGATTTATCAGTGGGCGAGCTAAAGTAGAATAATCGCGAACGAAACGGCGATAGAAGTTAGCAAAACTGAGAAAAGATCAAACATCCTTAAGAGTGGTGGGAGTTTTCCAAGCATGGATACCGTCCAGTTTGACAGGATCCATTGCCAACTGACCAGGTTTGACAACCATGCCGAGATATTCCACTTCAGAGGTATCGAAGATGCATTTTTCCAATTTAAGGTGTAGGTCGAGATCGGTCATGCGTTGAAGGACATGTTTGGTATTGCGTTCGTGGGTTTATTTATCAGGGGAATAAATTAGTAAGTCATCCATGTAAATGACTAACCATCCTTCCGCTATCATATCGCGGAATGAGTCATTTATAAATCGCTGGAAGGTGGCGGGGGAATTGGTCATGCCAAAAAACATAACCATCAGTTCGAATAATCCTCGATGTGTGATGAATGCCACTTTCCATTGGTCTCCGTCTTTGATCCGAACATTGTTGTAACCCCATTGGACGTCAAACTTGGTGAAATGTTTTGCTGCTTTTAGTTTGTCAATTAGGTCTGTGATAAGTGGTAGAGGATAAGCGTCTCAGACAGTATGTTTGTTTAGATAACGATAATCTTGACAGGGGCGAAGTTTACCATTTTTCTTTTTGACGAAGAAAAATAGTGAGGCTTGCGGGGAATTTGAGGGACGGATCTTGCCCGATTTGATATGCTCCTCGATGAAATCATTGGCTGCTTTGGTTTCATCAGTGGATAACGGGTAAAGTTTACCAATTTTTGGGACAAAAGAGTCTTTTAGGTTGATTGCATGGTCATAAGGTCGGATTGGTGGTAAGGTTCCTGCCACGACTTCTGAGAATACTGATTGATAGTCATTGTATTCAGCTGGGAGAGTTATTTTCGGTTTATGAGCCAAGTTTTGTATGGCTAGATCTGTTGACGTGGTGTAAGCTTTTACCATAGCAGGAGACACACATCATGGAGTTAGATAGCATGTATCTCCTTTGATGACACGATTAATACAATAAGATGTTACCGCTTTCTTGGTAAAATCTTCGGGTCGAAGGAAATTTCGTTGTTTGTTTCGAGGTAGTCGTACAGCTTTTTGTCGAATGTGTGGGTTATCAAGGTGTGACATACCGGGTGAGGTTCAGTTTTGTAATATCTGGGGGTTTGTTGGGTTTTCTGGGTTTATTCCTTAATCTCGGCGGTAAGATCGTTCGATCGATTGGTTTCTGGTCTAAGCTGTAGTTGATTTCGTTTCCAATTGATAATGGGGTCTTCTTGTTGAAGCCATGGGAATCCTAGGATTGTTACGTGTGGACCGGGTAGGTTCGCACGTAGCCGCAAGGAAACTAGGACTAGGATGAGAACTAGGACTTGAGGAAGGCTTCGTTATAGAGAGGCCTTTTACTAGGACTGAAGGACCGGGGACGG
>JBBPJJ010001202.1:0-10725 GCA_038088635.1 Veloboletus limbatus
ACTGTGCTCCTCTATTCTAGGTACCGTTTTCCTTCTCCCCCGGCATGTATTATTTAGCTCCTCTATTCTAGCAACCAACGCGCATCAGAGTCGTGTCGTCGCCGCGGTTTCTAGTGAACCTGACATGGGTGCTGACTTGGTGGGAGGGGATAGTACGCATTTTTACTCGGTGCGCCGGCTCATCATGTCTGGCACATTGCTACAACCCCATTCTACCTCCATTTGGACACAATTTAGTGATCACGGTGTCAAACTGCCAGGGCAAGAGCACCGTTATCATAGAGAGCAGATCGCTTGTATCCACTTCGGTGGTCCAAACTTGAGGCGGAGTATCGATCCCTCTCCTTCCTCTGCACCAGATGTCAAACGGCGATGAAGAAAGTGGTTCATCCCAGGATGATTCAAGTTTCCAAGATGCCTCGGAAGCCAGTGTTACCAACAACCCGGTCAACCTTTTACTCACCCAGATCCAACGAATAAGCCAGATTTTGATGAGGGTGGTCCCCACTGTTGCGGGGGAGACATCGAGGGCATCAGAAACAGCGGAGCAGATCCCTCATCACACATCCATTCTAACAGGTCAAATGTGGGTGCTTGAACTTCTGGGTGGCCATCCCGATCGCATCCGGAACGCGCTCGGTGTTCGAAAACACGTCTTCCACCATCTTATCCACGAACTCACATCCCAAGGATATACTGCCTCAACACATGTGACGCTAGAAGAACAACTCAGCATCTTTTTATATACATGCGTATCTGGGTTGTCATGCAAACATGTCGGGGAACGCTTTCAGCGCTCAATCGTTACGATATCGAAGTAAGCATTATATTTCTTTTGTTTTGGTCGCTCTAAAATGTTTACAATGCTCGTAGATACTTCCGAAAGATGTTAGTCGCCTTCTCATCGCCCCCCATCTACACAAAATATACCCGATTACCATGCGCGGATGACCCAACACCTTCTCGTATTGCCAACAACCCCACCGTATACCGTTTTTTCAAAGAGGCCATTGGCGCCATCGATGGAATACATATTGCGTGCACCCCCTCAGCAGCTGAGAGAAAGACAACTCGTAATAGGATGGGGTTTCATTCACAGAACTGTCTCGTTTGCTTCAATTTCGACCTTGAATTTGTGTATGTTCTGAGTGGGTGGGAAGGTTCCGTCGCCGATGCTTCAATCTATCAAGCTCGTACAACAAATATCAACACTCCCGCTGGAAAATATTATCTCGCCGACGCTGGGTACCCGATCTGTCCGCAGTTACTGGTCCCATATGGTGGAACTCGTTATCGATGTCGTGGGCCGGTAGAGTACGTTTCAACTTCGATCACCCGCGAATCAATACTCACAGCTCTCTGTCAAGACCTACAAATGCTCAGGAATACTTCAATCTACGTCATGCTCAGCTACGGAATGTCATGGAGTGGACCATTGGAGGTCTCAAGCGCCGTTTTCGGATCCTTGTGGTTCCCCCCTCGTACGACATGTACATCCAGGCTCGCATCCCCCCTGCGCTCTGCTGTATCCATAACATCATCCGTCATTTTGACGCTGATGATATCCAGGGGTGTGCCAGGGAACAGTCTGTGGCAGAGGTGTCAGCAGGTGGTCCAGTTAGCTAATAGGTTAGTATGGCCGAGCCGTAATGAACGAACCCCTTCTACTACGTATAAGTCATAGTACCATTACGATATGCTGGGTGGATTTCCCACCGCAGTACGAGATTGCGAACGACGACCATTCTATAGTTGTTGGTGAGTTTCACCGCGCTTTGGTTGCCCACGGTCGATCTTCTGATGGTAGGTCGTTGGAAGTGGTCCCAGGCATAGCTTGGTGCCACCCATATGGAAGCAGTAATTATCTCGTCATACTATCTCGTCTGACCGAATGAACAATGGCGACTCAGACGCGCAATGTCGTGCTGTTCGGTGAATGTGGTGTGGGTAAATCCACCATCATCAACACACTCCTCGGACGGTCGCTTGCCAAGACTTCGAACGACGTCGTAGGATGCACCGGTAAAACTGGCTCCTACCCCACCACCCTAGACACCGGAGTCAAGGTTAATCTTTGGGACACCATCGGACTAGACGAAGGTACTGCCGGCAGAGTCCCCGCCGACCGCGCGAAAGAATGTTTGAAATGGTTCCTGCAGAAACGCATGGCGGCTCCAGATGGTATCGACCTCCTCCTATACTGTATTCGAGGAGCCAGTGGCAAGAGAATCTTGCCAGTCAAGCAAGGTGATTGGGAAAAGTATAAATTCGTATTTGACGACGTGTGCAAGAAGGCGGTCCCCGTCGCGATGATCATCACTCATTTGGACTCCTACGACCACGGCGGAGACATGGACACGTGGTGGGAGCATAATGAGCAGAAAATATCGGATTTGGGGTGTCAGTTTTGTGCCCATGCATGCGTTACCATGCTCCCACCAGAAAACGGGAATGTCGATGTCGATGCCAACCGATTTGATATCTCCAAACGCAAGTTGCAAGATCTACTCTCGTGCAACTTCCTTATTGTGAGTGGTCATCTTGGACCTTCGACGAGATGATTAAAAGGCCCCAGCCTCGGAACATACTTCTTATTGGGGATCTTGAAGACCGAAGCGAGTTCATTGACATGGCACGCTACAAACAGAACACCAATCACAAGACTGACGGTGTTTCTTCATCATTTACCTGTATCCCCGTCGCGTTCGACGTACACACACACGTCAACTTTTGGAGCATGAATGGATTCGATGACACCAACGATGATGCTCTCGTCACCGAAAAAAATCTGAGGCTCATCGTCCGGGAAATCAAGCAAACAGCGGGCATCGACCTTCTCGTTTTTTGTTTTCGTGCAGGAAGACATAAGGTTCGCCACACTCGGAACTATAATTTCTTCCATGCAGCAATTTGCAGGAAGAAAGTACCGGTGGCCATTGTCGTTCTCGGACCCGAAGTGGGCGCTGATAGGTGGTGGCAGAGAAATGCACATGATCTCGGACAAAGAGGTTTTTATTTCGACAGGCATGTCTATATCCCTTGC
The DNA here is from genome assembly GCA_038088635.1 of Veloboletus limbatus. Taxonomy (NCBI): domain Eukaryota; kingdom Fungi; phylum Basidiomycota; class Agaricomycetes; order Boletales; family Boletaceae; genus Veloboletus; species Veloboletus limbatus. Next base: position 3,044 of record JBBPJJ010001202.1, read on the forward strand.
GATCCTTGTCGGCTCCCTACTAGCGACGGCCTGGACGACGCCACCCGCAGCCAACTCATCGACCTTTTACAAGAGGAGCACGCATCAGAAAGCTAGCATATTGCTGAGAGTGCATTTTGGGTCACGGTGCCTAGCGTGCGCGCAGTGGTCGGGGGTCTTTCGTGGCCGACGACCACTGTCGTTGTCTGCGACACAACAGGGCATGCGGGCGCGTTTGTCGACATCGAACCGGGTGTGCAGTCTTCCCTGCAGGTGGTTTGTCCTCAACGCGAGCATCGATTTCAGCAGGTTGATCCACAGAGCTTCCCGCCAGTGACTGTGAGCCGATCGTCCATCACTATGATCTAGCCTCGTGCTGCAAGGGTATCAACCTCATCATGTTCTTGATGCGCGCAGAAGAACCAGACGACAAAACGTGGGGGACATTGAAGGGGTTTTATGACACCTACAATGGCCGGATTACCCCGTTTATCGTAGTCGTCTACGGGTCTCCTGAAAGGAAACTCGCGGAGGATCTCTGGAGAGCCGCCCCTCGTCATATTGGAAGGCGCATCGGCGCGTATTTGACGTATCATCCCGGACCCAATGCTTCTCCTGAGGCTCGAGTTGCTGCGCAAGACATCATGGCAAATATGATCCAGCATCGGTGCTTGGTAGACTGGGGGGTCAAGGTTGGGATCCTACAGGGAATACTGTCATTTTGGAGGAAGTATTCCCAACGTAACAGAGCATCAGATAGGGCTCCAAGGTAGGAGAGTCACTAAAAGCACAGCCTATACAAGGAAGTTCGATAGGCATCGCGTCCACATATGTATTTAAAAGTATGGAGTAAGCCCACACTACAGTGTATATATCTAGGCTCACTGATGGTAACACGGGAAGGAACATGTAAGTGGTACAAGCACACTTGTGGAATAATGATATCGAGCTTCGTGTCCATTCAAGATTCATTATTCAGCATGAAAAGGGTCATGGGAGGAGGGTATATCTCAAGTAGGATATGAAGTTCAACTGCCCGGTTTTCCAAGCAGAGCATATCCGTTGCCTTGTGGGCCGTGAAGCTGTGCAACAAGGGTCAGAGGGAGAAGCCATGTACAACACACGACACACCCTATTGTAGCATCTTCCGCAGAGTGGATCTCCGTCCTTGTCATTCAACCGCTTAGAGTCTAACAAGGTGTTGCAAGAGGTACAACGCAAGCACCCTTTGTGCCACGTCTTTCCGACTGCTTTCATCTTCAACCGTATCAGGATACATGTGAACCATCAAAGAGATAACCACCCACCTGTTCTGCAAAATATACATTCTTGCCGCATCGTGGGCATACAGGTGTCGTGCCACCAAGCCCCCATGGCTTGGCGGGGCTAGCTGTGCTGCCACCAAGCGCAGCCCCATAACGCGTCCCAGTGGCGGTCTGTTTCAACGCGCCGACACCTCCACTCGAAACAGAGCCGGTCGAATTGAGCTTAACCGGTGATCCTGGGCGATCCGTTGGAATGGACTCCGCGCGCCCCATGGCCCCGGAAGCGCTTGAGCCAGACTTGGAGGGACTGAGTGGCACGGTGCGCGGCAGCCGATATTCACCAACACGTTTTGTGTTGGTAATGACGCCCTCAAAGGACATACGCTCGTCGACAATGTCTTGTACTTCGTCCTCTTCTGTGGTATTGCCTCCCTCCGTGTTTAATTCTACGCTATTGGTACCTAAATCGCCTGGTGTGTTAGTGAGGGCACGGGAGTACCGTGCGGGGAGGGCAGAATTTGCACGAAGAATAGGTGCTGGTCCTGAGATATGAGTGCGGACTGGTGAACGAGATCCATCGCTGAGAAGAGGACGTGGTGTGAGATCTAGTGAACTGTGGGTTCGGCCACGGGAAATGGGTAGAGGAAAGGTAGAGCGAACGGGGGACGTCTGGCCGGTGGCATTACCTGGTGCTCGGGATGGCGTGCTGGATAATTCGGACACAGCGGGAAGTTGTTTTCGGGCTGGAGAGGAAGGAATTGGAGGGGGGGAGGTAACGTCGTCTCGATGAGGGAGGTTCGCTTGTCGAAGGTCCCGAGTACCGAAGCTGCGTATATGACAATTTTTGCTTCGGAAAAGGGTCAAGACGAGTAAAAAAAAAGAACGGGACGAGTGGTGCATACCAATAAGGCTAAATCAAGCGAGCGTTGACATGAGTGAATTGGTTGGTACGATAATGAAGCCATACCTCTTGGTCGTGTTCTAGTAAGGTAAGGGAATCTAGACGCTTGTTGCACGAAGTACACGCAAGACAAGGCTGTTAAGGATGCGGCGCCTGGATGAGCGAAGGCAGAGGCGGTGGCTTAATTACTTGCCTTGTGGTAAAGCTGATAGAGTGTACCGAAAGTGAACACTAGGATGGTGATCCGTGCAGGGCTAGCCGAAATTGCCTACCTTGCGACCTGGCCCCATAACCTGCATTACACGCCCGTGAGTCATGAGTACGAGTGATCCGTGGCACATACCTGCTCAGCTGCATACACGGCCTTGCTGCACCGAGGACATATGGGTGTTCCTCCAAACGGATGCATGGTCAAGCAGGTAGAGTGACTATCGTTTGGTGGTTTCCAGCGGTGATGGGACGGCAATTCCCGACGACGTATCCAATGTCAACACTGTTGAGTGTTGGCAGGTGCTCGTCGCCAAGCGTAATGGCAGTGGCGCATTCCTCGTCGTCTCGATGTTTTTTCATTCCCGTTCCTTTATGTACTCGTGCAGTGGCGAGTGGCTTGAGCATGGCGCAGCGAGGTCGACCACGGCAACTCGGCATTCAAGCTACACTTTCGCACGCGTCGGAGCCTGAATTCGCAATCGCGATCGTGTCTTGGTGGTCGCTTGTTTGTTCGTTCTCATCATCTTCCTTCATCTTTTCTATCTCCCCCTCCCCGTAGACTCCCTTAGACTCCCCTCCCCTTCACCATCCGTAACGATGTCTGACGATGAGAAGCACAATCAGACATTTGAGCAGGTCTGCTTTCCTATCTTCTTCGCTCGCCTCTTTGTTGATCGTACTCGATGCCAAATGTCAGGCCAGCGCAGGCGCCTCGCTTACCTATCCAATGCAATGTTCTGCTCTCCGCAAAAACGGACATGTTGTCATCAAAAGTAGTTTTCTTCCAAAAAATCTTCACGTCATGGGGAGGCCCACATCTGTTGTCTGACGCGCTCTTTAGGCCGCCCCTGCAAAATCGTTGAGATGTCCACCTCCAAGACCGGAAAGCATGGACACGCCAAGGTCCACCTTGTTGCCATCGATGTACGTTTAAGTAGTCATTGCTTGATTTTGTCTGCTCACAGGTCACTTCATCTTGCCTAGATCTTCAGCGGTAAAAAATATGTACGTATCGGTTTATCTGCAGGTCGTCGCCGACATACCATCTATCCTCGAATAGGAAGAAATCTCCCCCTCCACTCACAACGTGGATGTCCCTAACGTTCAACGAAATGAATATGCCCTTGTAGCTGCCATCCACCTTGAATTTTATTCAACGTGATCTCATCACATTCTCAGGCAAACATTGACGACGGTTTCCTCAATCTCCTGACCCAAGATGGGACTCCCAAAGATGATATCAAGGTCCCTGATAGTCAGATTGGGACAGACATCCAAAAGGAATTCGATGAGGGAAAGGAACTTTTGGTCACAATCGTATCTGCTATGGGTGAGGAGCAGGCTATTTCCTTCAAGGAGGCACCGAAAGGGTCTTGAAGGTGTGTTGTTACTGAACACCACCCAGTGGCATCCTTTGACGGTGTGCCCTATTAACTTAGATGCGTTCTCTCTTGCGTTCCTTCGTTTGCATTTATTTGCGGTCATTCTTTCCCTTTATCTGGCTCTCCGTCTCTATCGCGTTTCGTGAATCAAATCATCCAGCAAAGATTCCGAGCATGTGCATGTACATTCCTATCGTTCAATAACGTTTGGATGTGTTGGTCGCTGTTGTAGTGTAGCCTTAGGGCTGTAGTAGGATAAGCGGGTGTTTTTGATCCGCTACGTGGGAGAAATAAATAAATAATATGTGTGGTTGTTATCTTCAGCGCCCGACCACTCCCAGCCTGTGTTTTCATAGCCGGCCAAGTCGCCACCGCGCGCGCATTGGCAATCGATGATGTTTCGTACAGGTGGGTAGATTGATCCTGAGGTAGGCACGGCTATTCGCTTCGATGAATCGTTGATGCGGCACTGGCAGTGACAAAGTTCCTTGAGGGATGTGGCGCAGATTCGACGCCGAGTATAATGTGAAATACTGAAATACATCGCACATCGCCGGCGACGTGAGTCTGCCATCCTCTGTCTTTTTTTGCATTTGTGACCAGTGGGAGGTGAGAATAGTGTTCACAGGTTAATGTGGCAAACCGTAATTCAATGCGTGGAGGAACGATCCTCCCGAGTGTCGGCCAAGCTGCCGAGCTAACCACATCGAGGCGCAGGATATAATGTATCATACATGTGAGTCCTTATGTGCGACGGGGCCAATTGCCATGCTGTAAAAAGTGCGCAAGCATTCCTCATCGTCACGAGGGTGGCAAGGACATTGTAACTGTGCTACTGCCCGTATAAATGTCGACATGGTTGTGCTCTGTTGCTAAACAGCAGTACTACGTTTCGCGATCCTTTCAAGTGCATACAATGCCTCAGAACGTCACGAACGGCTACAACGATGGCTTCAATCACGATTTCACTGACGAGGTGAGACAACCACCAAGTTTATTACTGTTTCTTACTCTCTTTAGGACGCCCGGAGGTTGGTCTCTATTGCCAGCTCTCCAGAACTCAGCCCACACACCTGTCGCTGGGTAGAAGGAGGCACGCGATGCAGTGCTGCCATTCAAGGGCTCTATTTCTTTGCTCATCTGCGGGACCGCCACGGGATATATAGTGTCGGATATCATTCCGTCGGCTTTGCATGCCGGTGGGAGGGCTGCTCAGACACCTCCGCATTTAACAAGGATGGGTTGATGAGACATATTCAAGAGAAGCATCTACTCTGGAGGTGGAACTGTCCCAGTTGCGGAGCTGTTTTTATGCATAGGGTGGCGAGGGACACACACCATGCACTTTGTGTTGGCCTCGGTGATTGAAGTCATAGAATTCCCTTTCCTCCATACTCTCGCCGTCGGCACAGTCCTTGATTCTTGGTCACTCACAATGAGGCAGCAAGTCTGCTGATATTTCTATTCGGTCATGGTTCTTGAGTTGCCTTTGTCCTCTGTATTTTTTCTCTAGTTTTCTTCTACCACCTAGCAATGTTTTCATTCCGTAGGGTCCTTGTTTAATTAATCGGATCGGGCAACAGGATGCACAACTATTCAATGCACGACAACGTGACCGAGATAAATTGCTGATCTATGACTCTGCAATAGCCATGGTCGTCAATCCGAGATCAGTGGCAAGTGGGTTGCCAATGATCGTTGCCTATCCATCTCAATGTTGATCGGTAGCGAAAATGACCCATGATATAATACCTGGTGCCCGAGATTGGCCAAACATGAGCTGGATCCGCAAATCCAAATTGCCGAACGCGCATGTGCCGTATACCAAGCTGTAGAGTCTTATCCGTTCCAGATCAATGCCGGTTATGAATGCGTCCCTGAGCGGCCCTACTAGAGTCCTGCCATCCTGTACGGGCGTCTATTGATTGTGTATAACCTGCGGGGTACAATATATATATGCATCAATGGTGACGATCGATATGGGGCAACCGTCCTGCCTTGCTTTCAGTGATGCGATACGGAGGACCCCGTCAATGCTACATTACAGTAACGTTACAGTCTTGGATCCTTGGTCCGAGCTGAGCACCGAGCGCGCAACAAGAGCCGGCGTGACTTGAAAAGATGGCATGCCAGTGTGACTTGCACTGGTACCTGAAAGTCAATACTGTCAGCATCCACCGTCGGGATCTTCAAATTGCAAACGTCATATTGCCTGCACTTGGGGGTTCTGTTGTAGTATCACCTTGGTCGGTTGCCATCGTCGGATATGGTGTAACGGCCAACATTGCCGCCTTTCACGCGGCAGCTCGGGGTTCGATTCCCCGTATCCGAGTTCTTTTCATTTAAAATATTCCATTGATTCGGCTCTTTTTTCCGGCGGATCAGGAGGCACCGCCACGGCATGGACGGTCTGTGTCATAAGTCAGCTTGTGCAACATCTGACATAGAACTAGTCCTTCGTGCCAGTGATGCTTCAAGAGCATGACCTTCCCCATCACATGTCATGCTTCTATCACAGATCCTTGTCGATCAATGTGTACAGTATTTCAGTGGACCGTGCGCTCCTTTCTTTCCTCAAGCTCCTTTCTTTCCTTCTCTCATTCATCATGAGCACTACAAACTTACCCCTTCTTTCTGTGCATACAAATCAATTTTCGTGCTTCTCTTGCTAATCTTGTCTCTCCCCTTGCACATATAGTCACCTTTTTTCGGTGCATATAGTCTCTTTCATCATGCATATACTCGTTTCTTTGCACAATTGGTTATGACTTCTATTGCCGCTCTCAGCAGTGTTCCTTCTATGACCCCCTTCACACATACTCTTCCCATCAGGCAGACATTGACATGGAGAATGCCGCAGCCCATGTGCGTTGCTCGTAATCTTGCCCTACAGACTCGTTGTGATGCTGGTGAGATCAATGTCCCTGCTAATGAGATTCTTCTTCCTCCACTTCTTGCATCTTCTGGCAATGTTTCGACCTCCATCATCACTTCCTCCCTTCCGACTGCCATCGTTTCCATCCCCTCTGCTGTCACCCCCGCAACTGCTTCATCAGCTGCACAGAAATGGATTGCTGCCTACTCTCTTATGTCTTCTTCCTCTCAGACTCAGGCTGTTAGGGCCCTTGACTCCATCAAGGACTCTGTCATTGCCACTGCGGTGGCGCCTACCACTGGCTTTTGTTACGTTTCTCCAATTCCTTTGCTCTTTTCTTTCTTTCCTTCTTTCTTCCTCTTTCGACAACTTGTTTACAAGCAATGCTAAGTAGTCACAACTCACTTACGCATAGCTGCTGACTCTTCAACGAGTCATTTCAACTCATCGTGAGTCACTTCTATAATTAGTATCATGACTCCTCAATGAGTCACTTCAACTCACAACGAGTCATTTTCTATATCTGACATAACGGCTCTGCAACGAGTCACATACATAGTTACGCTTTCCTTTTTCTCACTTGGTCCGTGCTCTCTCAGCTAGAGTATATAAAACTAGTTACCACAGTTGTAACTCTAGCTTGGAGCTCCGCAATCTACTCTTAGTTTGCTCTTGATCTCGTTGCCCTTCGGCTCCTCGACCTCCGTCATTACCCTAGCCAAGCAAAGGGAATACTTACCCCTTTTCTTGTCATCATCTTGAAGCTTCGTCAACGAAGGCTTCAGCACCGTCCGCATCTCAGAACCCTTGTGGCTATGCGCGAACCTACCTGGTCCATGCGTAACAAAAGCTCCAAGCTATCTTCTACACGGCCACTACTATCGTGAGCCGTATCTACAGTGACTCCAAAAAGCATTACAATAACTAACCTCAAACCGGGGCACGAAGCGCCCCGCAACCACCCGTGGGAATATCGCTTCGCTTTGGTGAGACCAAACAAAGTACAAACCCTTGGCTACAAATCGGTCCCTGGGTCATGTGATTTGGCCTAGGGGTTGCAAAGATATGAC